>JAXQGN010000276.1:0-34048 GCA_037039805.1 Irpex sp. M6601 | reverse complement strand
TTTCACGGTTATGCGAGTATTAACGGTCGAATTGCCCAGACGGAACGGACGAAGAGGTGAATGCACGACGACGACGAGTGCTACAGGACGACGAAGACCCCGGAAACCAGACCCCCGAACACCTCCCAAAGCGACCGACAGACGTGCATCCGCATCCCATATTCACCATATCCTGACAAAAAGAACGTCAAAGATCTTCTCACCCACACAGTCTTTTCCTTTTCGAGTACAACCGACCGTCGCAATTCGTCCATCACTGACACGAGGCTCACCCACACACGATCAGATCATGCTCGATGTAGTCTTGAGTTTGACCTGGCCTGCCTGGATGAAGGAAAGTTTTTGGAACCCGATCTGCCTGTTCTCATGACGATTGCGACCGTGAAGTGGGGGTGTGAGGAGTATATAGACTGGAGGGGTGAGGTGCGGGGAGTGTACGACCCTGTGTGTTACGACTCAGGACGCAGCTCACTGCACCGCCCGGATCCCTCGCCCTGTCGAATTCTCGCATCAAACCAACTGCCCATCATCCTTCGCGGAGGTTGTTGCGGATATCACACGTAAATACTAATACTGAGGCATCAGCGCACCGGCCACCCTCAACCTTCGTCTCTTCCTCTCCCTAATCTTCTCTTCGTCTTTCGGCCTCGTCGTACTCTTCTACCTCTATCGTTCAAAATGACACACACCGCCCAACCTCAATCCTACTTCTTCCCCAGCACCCCCTCCGCACCCCACGCATTCAACCTCTTCGCGTTCTCACACTCGCCAAGGGAGAACCACGCCGTCTACGAGGATCTACGAGACGTTTTCCGCGGCAGGAGTCCTTCATCTTCGGATGATAGTGATAGTGATAGGGAGGAGGATGAGCAGCTTGGGAGAGGTTTGAAGAAGAGCGCTAGTGTGCCGTCGTTCAAGGATAGCTTGAGGAAGTTGTTGCGCTTGGGATAGAGGAGAAGTCAGTCGATGAACTACGGCAGTCTCCAAGTCGGGCCTGCGGTCCTACAGGATCAGGTCTGTCGCTATTCGAATTGATTGAGTGGGACTGATTGACTTATGACCTATGTTTTAGTGCTCAGCTCTGCTCGTTGGCGACGGGCACTTGTGGCCTCGGAGCATAAGCCATGCATTTCAAATCGACACTACGGCTGTATCGAGTAGAGGCTTGTCTTCCAAGAGCCTGGCTCGAAGACGGCCACGCCGCCCTCCTGCATATCACATCAGCGGAGCAACCCAAGCAACCCTACACTGGGTAACCCTCGCGGACCCTTTCCACTCCTTCCATCATCCATCCTATGTTTTCTGTCTATCTCTCCCTCTCTTCCAAACCCCACGCTCATTTGACCCTCTGGGACTATGCGTAATATGTCCATTTCTCCTGATAATTCCAAAATACGTATATCTAAAGACTGTTTGTAATGTTCTTCGCGAAATGTGTATATATAGTAGGTTAGTTAGACGTTGTATTGTAGCGATTTCACCTTGTTTCTGGTTTCTCGTTCGCGCACTCATCAGGTTCGACCGAAATGTGTATGTATTATGGTCTAGAACATTGGTATTGACATCTAGGTCTCTCTTCTCGTTTGAGTATTTGAGTACAACACTTTGAGTAGCATTCAAACACCAATGCTGCGAATCAGTCGCTCCGCTGCTTCCGATCGTGGCCTCAAGGTGTAATTCAACTTGTCGGGATATCTGTCATAGCACATGAAGTCCATTGCATGCGTGAATGAGCATCAACATAGTTCTCTCTGCGGTGTACGTACGATAAGATACCGGTAGTCATTTGTATGGTAGGATCCAGCTGCTTCCCGTTAGAATCCAGCGCGGGGACAACATCGAACACGTGGAGGACCGACGCGAACGTCATGAACGCGTTATCTTTCGCCAAGTATCTGCCTGGGCAAACGCTAACACGGGTGATGCTCTGAGCACTAGGGTGAATGTCACCGACGTGCTGCACTTACCGACGTCCGAATCCGAAACCTATAGTGTTTGGGTCGCGGACTTCAGGGTTGATGGCACCGTCCTTCATGAATCGGTCTGGATTGAAACGTTCCGGTTCTGGGTATTCTCGGGGGTTGCGGAGGATGTGCCTAGTATGCGAGAGACACAACGATGAGAGAGTTAGAGCAGCAATCGTTCGCTATTAGTATGCCACCCACCAGACATTCTGTGGTATTAGAAGTGAATATTTTGTACAACTCCAAGCAGATAACGGTACGCACAGTCAAGATGACGGTACCCTCAGGAATGAGATATCCTTTATAGTAGTCATCCGTAGTGGCACGATGAGGGATACCTAGAGGCCCAGGATGGAGCCATCTCGCGCACTCCATGAGAATCGCTTGGATGTAGGGAAGGGAGTCAGAGTCTTCGTATGTTGGCAGTCTGTCAGGACCAACAACTAGGTCGAGCTCCTCTTTTGCCTTCTTCTGTATCTCAGGGTACATCGCCATGCAACAGAAGAATGTCTGGAGAATAGAGTAGGTCTACAAGTGATAGTGAGTTAGTATATTCATGTCGGAGAACTTGATGAAGAGAGATTCTCATACGGTATCAGATCCGGCTGAGGTAATAGACAGCGACGTCAGAACCATTTCCACCAACTGAGAAGCGCTAATTGTATACCTGCATAAGCAATAGCAGAGGCTTCCTTTGCGTACTGCTCTTGTTCTGCCCGTTCATCTCGACCTTTTACGTTCGAAGTCTCCGTGATGAGTTCCACAGTCATGGATGGAATCGCAGTCTGCACGTCACATGCCCATTCAGTTCACAATCCAGTAAAAATTCGCCGAGAGCGTATCCTTCTGAAACTGCAGGAGACTCAGAAGCACTCACCGAGTTGCTCATCTGCCGCTTTATCTCATCAAACGGCCCGTTCACCATCTCCTGTACGACTGGTCGCCATTTCTCCCCAAACTTGACTGCCTCTGCTCCGGGCACCCAAGCAGGGACGCGTTTCAAGATAGGCAAGAAGTTCACCCAGTACTTGCCATATACTTGACTCGAAGCGAAGACTTCCATAGACTCGCTGATGATTTTCAGGTGCTCGTCGTCCATGCTCTGGATTTGATAACCGTAGACGATGTCCATGATTATGGTAGCGAGGGTTCTTGTATATGATAAAGTGGGTGGCCAAAGCGAAGTCAGCACCAGAGTTTTGGAGAATTGGTGTCCAACTTACAGGCGAACATGTGCTGGGTCAAGCGGCTTACCGGATGGTTGATCAAGGCAGCGTCGCAGGAATGCATGGATCTCCTTTCTTTGCTTGTCCCGGTAGTTGGGAGCGACGGACTGGTTAAAGTGCTGATGAAACATCCGACGGACACTGCGCCAGCGGGATCCGTATCGCATGTTGCCCATGTTGAAGTCCCAGCCTGTCCTACAGAAATCGTGAGTTGGATACATAATCATTGGCACCAATCGATGATTCGACGGTCCCGGAGTGATAGGGACTTGCATCTCGTCAATGACCGTAGGCGGTCTGTCAGAATAAATCGAGGACCTCTTATCCAAGAGTTCAAAAGCTATATCCGCCGACGATATTATGAGAATTGGGGTCCCAAGGACCTCGTACATCAACATGTCTCCTATAGTATTCCATAGCAGTGTGATTGAATATCATTCCATGAAACTCGCAAGGGCACAGCTCACCATATTTGTATGCCCATTCCCTGTATACAGTCCATGGTCGCTCGGTAGGGACATCAAGTAAGGAGCCTATCATAGGCCATCCGCGAGGGCCAGGAGGCAAACGATGACCACGGAGCCTATAATTCCACTTGCGTTTGTGGTTGAAATACACGCACACAGCTACGATGGCAGCTGTGAGCAGGATGGAAGTGGATGATAGCAGCATTGTCGGGTGAAAACACACTCTTGGGAGTGTACTTACGCTTCTACTTGAGCAGTGGTATATTTGTACGCCCTGGGATTACCAAGTTCGGTAATCCTATCTCCTCAACATGCCTTCCGATGAGTTGCATAAATTGCGCTCAACAGTTTGGCGATCCGCTAGGGTACTCCACTCCAACTACGACATGCTGTGAGAGAGCCATTAGTCACCTATAGAGAAATAGACCATGTTACGCACATGAGGTTGGCCACATTTGTAACTGAATAATACTCCCTGTCATTGAAAACGGCACTGTGGTGTTATTGCATACATAGGAACGGAACTTGAGAGTTGTTATCTTTGGCCGTAATACTAGCTGTGGTTCTAGAAAATGTTGAATAAGGTTATTGAAGTCTGAAACTGGCGCACTATTCGTCGAAACCGCTCAACCAGCTTGAATCAGCTGGCTCGGGATATTGTATTCACCGGTGTGCTCAGTATACATTCTGAGGAATCAGATCGCTTTTTATGTATTAGAGAATAGTCATATGCACGACGTCAGTGGACACTAGCGGCACAAGTAGAATAAGGAGATCAAGAGACTTAAGTACGCAACTTTGAACAGAACATGGGCATTCGAATACCGGACCACCGGTACGGTGTTATCGAGTCCAGGCCAATGTTTGCGTTCTATTCCTGGGCTCGTTAGAGAAACAAAGAACGTTGAGGCCTGAGGTGCCAAGTCTCCAGAATACATTGGGTTCGACCCAAACGTGTATGTACGAGGGTTGAGGACATTGATGCTGGCATCTATCGTGTATCTTTGTAAGTAAGCATTTCAGTACAGCGCTTTGAGCATCATTCAGGCACTCGTGCTGCGAATGAGCCGTTCCGCTGCCTCCGAGCGTGGCCTCAGAGTATAATTCAACTTGTCGGGATACCTGCAGTATTGATATAATCAGCTTTACCACTTGCCATTCACGCTTCCCTGGCGATAGTACTCCACGTACGAGATGAGACCAGTAGTCATTCCCACAGTAGGATCGGTCTGTTTCCCGGTTTCATCCAGGGCGGGGACGACGTCGAATACATGAAGCACTGACGCGATGGTCATGAACGCGTTGTCCTTCGCCAGGTGTCTACCAGGGCAAACACTAACATGGGTGATAGTTTTAGTAGTCGAATTCCAGAAGTGGATGCTACCAGCGTATGACACTCACCGACGGCCGAAACCGAAGCCCAGAGTATTTGGATCGCGGACCTTGGAGTCAACGGCACCGTCCTTCATGAATCGGTCAGGATTGAATCGTTCGGGATCAGGGTAATCTTGGGCGTTGCGGAAAATATGCCTAGGACACAGAAACAAGCATCAATGGGAGGTAGACCAGGCAATCACTTGCGACTTCACCCACCACACATTCTATAGCAACAGACAAAACATCGGCAGTGAGCGTGCAGTTCGTCGAGTTTAAGTGGATGAGCACGATACGTACAGCCATGACAACGGTACCCTCAGGAATAAAGTATCCTCCATAGTAGTCATCCGTGGTGACACGATGAGGAAGGCTGATGGGGGCAGGTGGCAGCCATCTCGCGCATTCCATGAATATAGCCTGAATATAAGGCAGGGATTCATAGTCTTCGTATGCTGGTAGCCTGTCGGGACCAACGACAAGGTCGAGCTCTTCTCTTGCTTTCTTCTGTATTTCGGGGTGCATAGCCATGCAGCAGAAAAATGTCTGGAGGATGGAATAAGTCTAGATATGTCAAGTGAGTGTAAGTAGTCAGTATAGACAGGGAAGTGTCTCATACGGTATCCGAACCGCCTAAAGAAAAAGGTAAGGTAAGAAAGGAGTCCGTCAGCCGAGATCACTGATAATGTACCTGCGTACGCGATAGCAGCGGCACACTTCGCATGCTGCTCTTGTTCAGCTCGTACATCTGGGTCCGATTCGCTTGGAATATCCGTGATGAGCTCCGATGTCATCGATGGAATGGGAGTCTGCACGCCAGGCACTAGTTAAGCTCACAATCCACTAACTGGGTCCCTTTCAGTGCCGTTACATGATGCATAACCACTTACTGAAGTGCTTATCTGCCGTTTGATCTCTTCGAATGGTATATTCACCATTTCTTCCACGACTGGTCGCCATTTCTTCCCGAACTTGACTGCCTCTGCTCCGGGCACCCACGCAGGGACGTATTTCAAGATAGGCATGAAGTTTACCCAATACTTGCCGGACATCTGGCTCGAAGCGAAGACTTCCATCGACTCGATGGCAAGTTTGACATATTCGTCGTCCATGCTCTTGATTTCAAGACCGTAGACAATGTCCATTATGATGGTAGCGAGAGTCCTGGGTATATTCATGGAAGACGCACATGACGAAGTGGGTGCCGGGGCAAAGTCAGCTCCAAACTCAAGGAGAGTTCATGTCAAACTCACAGGCGAACATGTGCCGGGTCTAGCGGCTTTCCCGCCGGTTGTTCAAGACACCGACGTAAAAACGCGTGGATCTCCTTCCTTTGCTTGTCTCGATAGTTGGGAGCGACTGACTGGTTGAAATGTTGGTGGAACATCCGACGAACGCTACGCCAACGAGGTCCGTATCGCATGTTGCCCATATTGAAGTCCCAACCCGTCCTGTGATATTCGTGAAATAACGTTCTCGATTGATAGCAAGCTCTGGTGTCTGAGGGGCACTTACATCTCATCGATGACCGTAATCGGCCTGTCAGAATAAATCGACGACCTCCGGTCCATCAGCTCGAGAGCGATGTCGGCTGAGAAGACCATGAGCATTGGAGTTCCGAGGACTTTGTAGAACACCATGTCTCCTGTGGAGCCACGACGATGAAAATTCGTTGAATGGTCAGCCACCGGATCAAGCAAAAGGAGGAGGAAAGCTCGACTCACCGTATTGTTGTGCCCATTCGCTGTATGCAGTCCATGGCCGCTCACAGGTTGGTATGTCAAGCAAGGAGCCTATGATAGGCCATCCACGAGGGCCAGGAGGCAGGTGGTGACCACGGAGTCTATAGGTCCATTTGCGTCTACGGTTCAGATACACGCCTGCAGCTACAATAGCAGTTGTGATCAGTATAGGAGTGGATGATAGCAGCATCTTCGGGCGTTGGCACACTCTTCGGAAATGTACTATCACTTCGACATGAGCGGAGGCCTTTTTGTACGTCCTGGGGACCGCGAGTGACACAACCCTATCCCCTCAATACGCCTCCGAGGAGTTGCGCGGATCTTGAAGTGCGGTCAACGGTTTTCCATATCGCTTGGCTACTCCGTCCAACTGTGTCATTCTGTGAGAGAGCCATTGGTCATGCGTTGAAGGATATACCATGGTACGCACATGAAGTTGACTATATTCGTAGGTGAGTGATATGCGCTGTCATTGACAACGGCACTGTGGTGTTATCGCATACATAGGAGTGGAACTCCAGCCGTAATCGCTTGCCACGATGCCAGTGGTAGTTCCATGCAACGTCGAATATGGTTTTTCAAGTTGCCTCGGGATCTCCACTGTTGTACTGCCCACTATACATTCGAGGGATCAGATCGTATGTTATGTATCGGAGAATAGTCATATGCACGACATCAATAGATACTGGTAGCACTAGTAGTGAAGGGAGAACTTACGCAACATTGAAGGTGAATGATACCGGAACACCGGTGCGGTGGCATCGGGACCAGTCCAATGTTTACGTTCAAGTTCTCATCCTTGCTCGTTGAGAGAAGGCAAGAACGTTGATTTGAGGAAGGTTGCCTGATTCCGAGGTTATGGAGAGGAAGGCAACACTACCAAGGGAAGCATGAGCTGGCCAGCCTGAGGTCAGCTCGAATACTCTCGTGACTGCTACTATGCGATGGTCCATGTACCGAACTAATCAGTGAGTCGACAGGGGCGCCATGATAGCCAATCGTAGCTAACTTACACATAAACTTGCTGTAGTTGCATTCGAGCCAGGTTCAAAGAACTTCGTGTTTCGCTGCCACTGATAGATGCCTGGCAAGTCTGAGGGCAGTGAACTCGCTGGATATTGCGGGCAGAACCGTGCACTCAAACAAGCTTGCGCTTTTTTAATTTCATAGCATCCTGAGGGTGACAGTTCTTTGTGAGAAATGACAATCCAATGATATGCAGACAGGCACCTACCTCCTCGTGCTGTCAGTGCGATCTTTCAATATAACCGGAGTACGCCTACCTTAGCTTCTGATCTTGCCCACTCTTGACACACATACCACACACATCTTAGTCAATAGACTACACTTACTACACCAATTTACGACTTGTCTTCTTGACTTCGAGGTTACCCCTTGAGCTCGTGATGATCCTTGCTGAGGACTTCTCTGCCGACCAGACACTGGCTAAGGCGTATCGGCAACTTCCGTACAGGTGCCAAGTCTCCAGAATAACTCCATGCAGGAGCCACGGTGGCGGTCAAACTGGATTGTCTATCTCCCGTCTCTTGCTCTTGACTATCATCTGAAGTGCTCAACGTTTCTCTTCTCTGACGACTTGTGAGTTAGATTCGTGGCAGAAGACTCGCATGGCATTCCCTGCAAGTAACGACGCAGCGGATCCGGACCCGACGACTCAGATTCCATGGCCATCTCGTCAGACCAAGCGGGTCAGGATGAGCGATTCGGTTGAGAGGGAACGTGCCAGAACGATGCCTCCTGAAGCTACCAACTCCGCAGACCTTCATCAAGGAGGAGGGAATGGCAAGGAGGTGGATCCGGCGAGGAAGAGAATGTCGACCATGGATTTGGTGAAACTGAGTATAAGTATGGCGGGTGCTCAGATTGCTTGGACTGTCGAGCTTGGGTGAGTGTCGGCTACGTCAACAAGGGCTTGAAGCACGTAAAGAACTAAATGTATCAACTACTAGATATGGCACGCCCTTCCTACTGTCCCTTGGGCTATCAGAGCAGCTAACAAGTCTCGTCTGGCTTGCTGGTCCCATAAGTGGACTCATTGCCCAACCTGTTATTGGTGCGCGTTAGTGCAACTCTAAGAACGTACATCATCTCATTCTAACCACAGGTGCCATCTCTGATGCTTCACATTCGAAGTACCGTAGACGGTATTGGGTCGTGCTCTCTACTGTGGTACTGGTGGTGTCTACCTTCACCCTCGCATACTGTCAAGACATGGCCGCCTTCTTTGTAGACCTCTTCGGTGGGGGCAAAGGCAGTTGGGACCCCCAATGGAAGAAAGACGTCAAGAACACTGCGATAACGTTTGCAGTTATATCCTTCTACCTCCTTGATTTCGCCTTGAATGCCCTTCAGGCATCCCTCCGCAACCTCCTGCTAGATATCACTCCTCCCGAACAACTTAACTCAGCTAACGCCTGGCACAGCCGAATGACAAACGCCGGTAACATCGTCGGCTTCGGATTTGGGTTCCTTCCTCTGGCAAGCCTTCCTGTGCTCAGGCTGCTAGGAGGTGACCAGTTTAGGAAGTTCTGTGTAATCAGCATCATTCTACTGGTCATTACGGTGTGGATCACATGTTGGACACAAGAGGAGAAGTCGACGGAGGACGTCTTGAGAGCTGAGAAGAGCAGCAAAATGATGGATGTGCTGAGGAACATTCAACAAGCTATCGTCGCTCTTCCTAAACCAATTCGACGCGTGTGCTATGTGCAAGTGTTTGCATTCATGGGATGGTTCCCATTCCTTTTCTACTCGTATGCCACTTCACGCTACAGTCTCCGTCACGGTTATTAATGATTAATCTTTGTCCAGGACTACATACGTGGGACAGGTCATGGCTTACGAGCTAGGACGTGAACCCGACAATGAACTGGCCACTAGAACTGGAGAGTTTGCTATGGCTATTTACAGCGTTGGTGCGTACTACCTTCAACTCTGTCAGAACGTTGCTCACATCAACTTCACAGTCGCCGTCATCGCAGGTACCCTACTCCCCCGGCTCACGCGTCGTGACACTCGCCTCCTCGCGCACGAAGGCGACGAAGACGAAGATACCGAATTCGCTCGTCTTAGAGCGACAGTCATAGAATGGCGTGCCGAAGCAGCTGCCAAAGGAAGACCACTCAAGTTGCCTTTCATGCCCTTCTTCCTGCGCAATATTTGGATGGGAGCAATGTTGCTATTTGCGCTTATCACTCTCTCGACGTTCTTCATTACGAAGGTATGGCAGGCTATCATCGCGGTGAGCTTGGTTGGTATTTGCTGGGCAGTAGCATGCTGGGTACCGTTCGCTATCATCATGGAGGTAGGAGTCCAAATTTACCCTATCGCTTTTTATGACTCACAACGCACATTATAGTTCCTCAAGGAGCGCGAACAGGACACACCGGAGCAAGTCCCGGTGCCAGGAGGAGGCTCTCGCCGTCCGTCACACAGTCGAACGCTGTCTGTCCCTGTCCCTCATCGCCGCCCAAGTGCAGCCAACAGCGAACGCGAGCCTCTCCTTCGCCGTCGACGATCATTCGATCAAGAGCTTGTCGCTCCTCCCGATCAGGAGGCTGTAGCCGGAGGCACCATCCTAGGCATCCACAACCTAGCGATCGTGTTCCCGCAATTCATCGTAAGTCCTCTCTCGCCTTCATCACCACCATAAATCAATTATACTGACATGGCATGTGCACCTCAGGTCGCCCTCGTCTCAAGTGCCATCTTCCATGCTGTAGACGCAGAGGTCGATGACGACCCGGCGAACCACAGTACCTACTACGGCAAGAATGGCGTCGCGTGGGTCCTCCGGTTCGGTGGGCTGTGTGCGTTAGTCGGTGCTGCGATCTGTCGTGCAGTGCCTCCTACGCGTACGGAGAAGCAGATGCGGAGGCGTCTTGCTGAGCTCAGGATCTTGCAGCAGGAGGGTTCGCCATAGATGTTTGATCTAGGTCTGTCGTGAAGCCTCTGAATCGATGGGAACTTTGGTTTTTTTGCATGTCGACACGCTAAATCTCGCACTTTGTGTACTCTAACTTTCTTCTTTCTTCGTTGCCTAAGCCTGGACGTTTTCCACATTCTCGTGTTTCTACTACCTGTTTACTCAATCTTGGTTGTCTCTCGCCTTTTCCTCTCATTTGTGTGTAAGAATTGTACAGCGCATGTTCATTATTTTACCCGTAAAGCCACACGTACTACACCCCCAATATACAAATCGCCGTGTCCCAATCATCTCGTCCATCAGCAGAGACAAACTTGCATGGGATGGAAGACGTGGGAAGGCTATTGTGGCGTAGCATGAAGTCCGGGTATTCTGCTAGCAGCGAGTGGGCAATAGTCAGCGTGTTTTGGATGTGGGCAACAGTTTTAGACGTGACGTACCGAGTGTCTCAGAGGGGCGATAGAACACTCGTATGCAGAGTGCGTTATCCCATAGTTCGGGCAGTGCATTCGCGAGCTGTGCCTCCACACTATCCTCGACTGTCCCTCGGACACAGATTATAGTGACGGATGAATCGTTATTGGCGAATGCAGATCGAGTCCAAAAGATGGACGATTCGGGACTGGTGATATTATCTGCACTGTATAAGCACCTTGACGACGTCAAGTTTGATTCAGCATACCTGACGTTTCTACTGGACTGAACAACTTGACTTCCACTTCTTCGTTTTCATCAGGTACCAGAAATCGGCCGGTGTGTACCATAATCTGTTTCTCCACCAAAGCACCTTTCGGAAGGGCAGGTACGCCTATGAAGAGGGTCGGTGCTTTACGGTGCTGTAATTATCGTCAAAAAATTATTCGGGTAGGATGGATGATATCTCCACATACCAAGTCCTTGACTGCCTCGCACACATTCGTGACGTCACTAAAGTTCTGCAACCAATAAATTGCCAGCTGGACGTGACCCTCCCAACCACCACCGGAGTTGGCTTGCAGAGCCTTGACGACATGGTCTGCATGTTGACATGCCAGTGCTGTCTCTAGTGCTAGGTTTTGAGGTGATGGGAGGGTGAGGTTATGTGGAAGGAGGCCTATTTGTCCAGAGACGAAGACTCGTTGATCGTGTACCTACATATGGTCAACATGATTCTTCGAGAAGTAGCTGAGACGGAAGGAAATACTCACTATCACAGCCTGCGAATAAGGTCCGATGTTGGCAGGTGCCCAATAGCTCAGGCCCTGTACATGTAGGGCCTGGCGATCCGAAGGAGACTTTTCAGCGTAGGCGATAGCTTCGAGCTTGACCCGGAAAGGCTGATCGGGCATGTCTACTGCTACACATGCGCGTGAGGCTGGGCTACTACCGAAGTATGTTTGGTAGATGGCATTGACGGGGGCGAAGTAGTCCATCGAGGAGAGAAGGATGTTTATGTTGGCGATGTGGGAAGTGTCAAGCGAGTGTTCGCTGAGGCGGGCTGAGGAATGTGATGTGATGAGTAGAAGTTCAAAGTGACAGAGGGAGTAGAGGCGTACCTTGTAGATTTTGGAAGCACTCATGAACTTCGTCTTCTAGGGAAATTTCCTCGTCGAATCTGCGCGTCCTGGTGGCCGTGATCGCTATCCATGATTCACGTCGACTTGCACTTGAGGGAAAGAAGTAGACAGCATCCGCCGGTGCGTATGGAGGTGAAGGAGAGGTCTTATGCAGCCCGGAATCTGATCTCTTCTGCACACGGTTCTGAATTTCCTCGTATTCTTCTTCCAGAAGTGGTGGTACTGTAGGAGCTGGCTCTACTTGTTCTTTGTCTTGGAGCGTAGCAGACTTGATGCGAAGGTAGGCAACAGTTGCAAAGTCGTTGTCAGAGTGTATCACCGTTTCTGTCTCCTCTCTGTCTAGGGTTTAGTATCATCACAGGTTCATCATCCCGAGTACTTACAGGTTGATACGACGCTTGAAAAGCGGGCAGTCGAGAGTCAAGGTTTCGTATTCTCCTCCTTCACCACAAACATGTGATCCGTACAAATCGTTCTTATGCCGACCTTAATAAGTGGTATCAAACGAGCATAGAGAACACTTACAAGCTTGAGGAGAGTAGGTTGCATTTGGGCAAGCGTCTTCCCCAAATGCTTTGTGTGAAGCCCAACTCCGGCAACCTTAATGAGAATGGCCTCCAAACCAGCCTCGACCATCTCTGACAGCAACTCTCGCTGATCTCTTTGCCAGAGATACGATAATGGAGTCAAAGAAAGTCGTCGGCATCTACGAGAATGGGAATTTGTTACATTGCAGCTACGTGCTATTGAAATCTGTGCTTACACATGCTCGACCCTCACCCTCTGGTAGTTGGACAATATTGCACCGACGGAGACTCCTTGAATATCAGGATGATGCTCCTGTGCATAATCGTTAATCGGGTGACTGCGACGTTATACTGTTCTATTCACTTTGACTGATGAAAGTAGGGCATACAGATCTTCAGTTTCATCTCCATTTAGAGCACCATTAGAAGCAGCGTTTCGGGAGCCGTATTCTGAGCTCATATCTACCGCTGTGCCCGAGATTACTCTTCGGTATAGAGGTACTTCGAGGGCTTGTGCGACATATTCGATCGCGTCTTGTCCCACCGTTTGATACATGTAGGAGTCGAGCTCATCTACTCTTTAAGTAGTTTAGTGCTAGTCACGACCCTTGAAAGAAAGGACTGCACCAGTTCCAGGCTGAGGTCCCAGAGACGCTGCAGCTACGAGTTCATGTCCATTCTTGTGGCAATGCAGGAGATTGTAGCAGCTGTCCTTTCCGCCGCTGAGCAGCGCAACATACCTCATTTTTTGAGGTTCCGGTAACGACTAGAACGTTGACGAAGATATTTGTCAGGTAAGAGGAGACACTGAGGAGACCGAGGCGGGATGACTGCGATCCTGATAAATAAGTAAGCAAAGGCGCCCATATATATCTGGCAAGTACTCCGCCGCCTCAACTGTTACCTCCATCCCATCTCTCCTCTTCTCCTTCACGACCTCTTCATATCTGTCCAACTCACAAACTCACGAATCATGTCTGCAGCAAAGTCTCCAGAGACGATGGAGGTCGACGAGGTTGCTATCGATGAGGGTCTGTACTCGCGTCAATTGTGAGTGCAATCTGTGGCTTGTCCTTGAAGAGAGATGCTGACAACAATATGCTCTAAGATATGTTCTTGGTCATGAAGGTCAGTAGTCATCTGGATTTACAGCACATTAGTGGGCTTTACTAACTTGGAGATCAGCGATGAAGCGTATGGCCGCCTCAAATGTTCTCATCGTGGGGCTGCGAGGCTTGGGCGTTGAAATCGGTGCGTTCTGCTATCTAGGACGCGTTTATTGACTAACTCAACCTCCGTGATAGCTAAGAACATCATCCTGGCTGGTGTCAAGTCGGTTACAGTCTTCGATCCGGAGCCTGTAGAAGTACGAGACCTTAGCTCACAAGTGTGTACAGCGTTCTTTTGTGTGTGGCAAATCACTGATGCTAAGCGGATCTCAGTTCTTTTTGCGAGAAGAGGACGTTGGAAAGTCTCGCGCAGAGGCCGCTGCTCCTCGCTTGGCTGAGCTCAACGCATACGTGCCTGTACGCAACCTCGGGGGTCAGAAGGGACAAGAAATCACAGTAGACTTGGTTAAAGGTTTCCAGGTACAGCTCGGTCATTCCCTAGTCCCGCAGTAACTCACGTCCACGTAGGTCGTCGTCCTTACTGGTGTTCCTCTGAGCAAACAATTGGAGATCAATGACTGGACGCATGAGAATGGTGTTCATTTTATTGCTGCAGATACGCGCGGTCTCTTCGGGTAAGTGCATACATTACCAATATTATACTTGTTCATTGATTTAATCTGACAACGCTGAAGATCTGTATTCAATGATTTCGGACCCAAATTCACCTGCGTTGACCCTACTGGAGAGCAGCCTCTAACAGGCATGATTGTCTCTATCGACAAGGTTAGCTACGTCATCTCTTTCTGACAGAGACCGTGCTAATTAGTGCAGGACAAGGATGGTATCGTTGCCTGCTTAGACGAGGCCCGTCATGGTCTTGAAGACGGAGACTTTGTTACGTTCTCTGAAGTTCAAGGTATGACAGAACTGAATGGCACCGAGCCTCGCAAGATCTCCGTGAAGGGCCCCTACACCTTTTCCATCGGGGATACCTCAAATTTGAGCGAGTACAAGTCTGGTGGTATCTTCACACAAGTCAAGATGCCAAAGATCCTGTCATTCGTAAGTGCGCGTGTTACGTGAGATTCATATCACATGTTAACAAAAATACACTTTGACCTCAGAAATCTCTTCGGGAATCGCTGCAATCGCCTGAATACTTCATCACTGACTTTGCCAAGTTCGATCGCCCTCCGACCCTCCACGCAGGTTTCCAGGCTATCAGCCAGTTCTACGAGGCAGAGCACCGACTTCCTCGTCCCCGCAATGCTGAGGATGCTAGCAAGCTTATCGCACTTGCAAAGAAGATCGATGCTGATGCTGACGAGAAGATTCTCTCTGAGCTCTCCTACCAGGCTTCCGGTGACCTAGCTCCAGTCAATGCAGTTATTGGTGGTTTTGTTGCGCAAGAAGCTCTCAAGGCCGTCTCGGCCAAGTTCCACCCCATGCTTCAACATCTGTACTTCGACTCCCTGGAATCTCTGCCCGAAGAGCTGCCCACGGAGGCCGATACGCAGCCTACCGGTACACGTTATGACGGCCAAATCGCTGTCTTCGGTAAGACATTCCAAGAGAAGATCGCCAACCACCGTCAATTCTTGGTCGGCGCTGGTGCCATTGGCTGTGAGATGCTGAAGAACTGGAGCATGATCGGTCTTGCCACTGGGCCCAAGGGTGCTATCACCGTCACCGATTTGGACACCATCGAGAAGAGTAACTTGAACCGACAGTTCTTGTTCAGACCCAAGGATTTGGGCAAGTTCAAGGCTGAAGTCGCAGCTGCTGCCGTGAGTGACATGAACCCCGATCTGAAGGGGAAGATCTCGAGCAAGCAGGAGCCTGTTGGCCCGGAGACTGAGAGTATGTCTTCTGATAACCCTCGAGACGAATAATGCTGACAATTTGGTATCTAGATCTGTATAACGACGAGTTCTTCGACAGCATCGACGGTGTCACCAACGCTCTCGATAATGTTAAGGCGCGTTTGTACATGGATCAGCGATGTGTGTTCTTCCTCAAGCCCTTGCTTGAGTCCGGAACTCTCGGCACGAAGGGTAACACCCAGGTCATCATCCCGCACTTGACTGAGTCGTACGCATCCTCGCAAGACCCACCTGAGAAGGAGTCTCCCTCTTGCACGATCAAGAACTTCCCCAATGCTATCACGCACACTATCGAGGTAAGTATTCTAAATTTTATACTACGCACATAGTATCAAGGGCTAACACTCGCTCAAGTGGGCAAGGAAAGAGTTCGATAACCTTTTCGTCACTCCTCCAACATCCGTCAACTCCTACCTCACCGAAGCAAACTTCCTCGAGAACAGCCTTAAGTACTCTGGCCAATCGAAGGAGCTCCTTGAGCAGATCGTCTCTTATCTCGTCACCAACAAGCCTCTCACCTTCGAAGAGTGTATCATCTGGGCTCGTTTGCAGTTCGAGGAAAAGTACAACCATAGCATTCGTCAATTGTTGTACAGCTTGCCGAAGGATGCTGTCACAAGCACTGGCCAGCCCTTCTGGAGTGGTCCCAAGCGTGCTCCTGATCCATTGACTTTCGATTCTAACAACGTGAGTCTAGCTGCTTAAACTAGCCAAAATGATATCCTGACACGAGGCTTACTATAGCCCGAGCACCTGCAATACATCATTGCTGCTGCCAACCTTCATGCATTTAACTACGGTCTTCGTGGCGAGACAGACCCTGCACTGTTCAAGAAGGTTGCCGACAGCGTGGTCGTTCCTGAGTTCACTCCAAGAAGCGGTGTCAAGATTCAAGTCAACGACAACGAGCCCGTTCAGAACGACCCCAATGCGGCTAGTGGTGACGAAAACGAGTTGATCAAGCAGCTGCCTTCACCCTCATCGCTCGTTGGTTACCGCCTCAACCCTGTTGAGTTCGAGAAGGATGACGATACGAACTACCACATCGACTTCATCACTGCTGCTTCTAACTTGCGGGCATCGAACTACAACATCACTCCTGCTGATCGTCATACGACCAAGCAAATCGCTGGAAAGATTATTCCTGCTATCGCCACCACGACCTCGCTTGTCGTTGGTCTTGTATGCCTCGAGCTCTATAAGGTTTGCGCTTAGCCTTCACAAGTGCGTTTCATGATGTTAATCACCTTTCTGTTCATTTCTCGTAGGTCATTGATGGCAAGAAGAAGCTCGAGTCCTACAAGAACGGTTTCGTCAACCTTGCTCTCCCATTCTTCGGATTCTCTGAGCCCATCGCCGCCAAGAAGAACAAGTATGGTGAACAGGAATGGACGCTCTGGGACCGCTTTACTTTCCGCGGTGACCCCACTCTCAAGGAGATCATCGACTGGTTCAAGAATGAACACAAGCTTGATATCAGCATGGTCAGCCAAGGTGTCAGTATGCTGTGGAGCTCGTTCGTTGGCAAGAAAAAGGTTCGTCGAGCTGGGCTTTGAGTACTTGAAAGCCAATTGACGTGGTCGTTCTCGATTTGTAGAGCGAGGAGCGTCTGCCATTGAGGTTCAGCAAACTCGTGGAGACTGTCAGCAAGAAGCCGATTCCTCCTCACGTCAAGCACCTCATCGTCGAGGTCATGGCCAGCGACGAGGACTATGAGGACGTTGAAGTACCGTTCATTGTCGTACACCTTTGAGAACGTCATCGCAGATCGGAAAGAAACAATCACAACGTGTATAAGAATTTAGATTTTCTGTAGCTAATACTCTCAACAATGCAATCACTGTATGAACTGTATCTGCGTTGTTTGGCACTATTCTTTGTCTGTTCCTCATCCCTGCCAGACTGCGGGACCGGCTGTGTGCATAAGTGCATGTCAGTGCGTGCAACAACGATAGAAGTATGAGAAGACACTTACGAGCAGGGTAGCCAGTAAAGTTGGAAGGCAAGTTGTAGATGTTCTGTGAGCCAACGTGAGTAAGGATAGAGGTTCATAGATAAATGCAACCATACAATGAGAATACCCGGCTCGTATCCAGTGTACACTCCAGGAATAGCGACAGTCGGTCCAGGCTTGCCGCTGCCTCCATTGACGACGTTGATTTGGGCGCAGCCAATGTAGAACTGTGTATATATCGTCAATTCTGATCAGTCAAACGTCTTGGAATGAAGCTCACCTGTGCACCCTGGTACGTGCCCGCGACGTGCAATGCGATCTGTTCAAGACGAAGGAGATACTGGCCGCTGGGAAGGCTCTTCGGAATGGTAAAGTTCACGCCCTGGATGTCTAAACAACATCATTTGATGAGTACTCGGATGAGAATATGCTGGGTTTGCGTACTCTCTGAGTCAAAGATCAACCCGGTGCTGGGCGTGTACCTCGGTGCCCACTCCCAGATCTTGAACCATGTGCTTCCGGTACCAGCTTCAGGCGAGTTGGCGGCGGGGGAGGCGGGGCTGAGGTACGCGGAGAAGTACTATGTTTTCAGGGTGGTAAGCAAAATCCATCTGAATTGAGGCGTAGTGACACATACTCCAGGGTGACCCATGGTGTTGTCGGCGTGGAAGCCAACGTTCGAACCTGCGGCAACAGTGGCGGTACCAGTTTGTCCTGGGGTAGCTTGAAGGTCGAGCTCATAGCAGCGGAACTCAGGGTCGTTGACATCGGTCAACTACGTGTGCAAAATATGCCTTGAGATTCTGCCCAGTAGTGATTTATGTGATGGAAACTCACAGGACCGTTGCTGTAGTGGTTGGCGGTGATGCGGACATATTGCCAGTCTGCGAATGTGCTGAAAGATACGTTGGTTATTCTGCCTACTCTATGGAATTAATGGAGTGCGTACGTTCCGTTCGCGATGAAGTCGGGGAAGGTGTCTACGAAGAAAATAAAGGAATAGTGTCAGCTATAAACATTGAGGGACCTCAACGGAAAGGCACTTACAATGCGCGGTCGCGAGATGCGCAGAAGCAACGAGAGCGAGAGCTGAGAGGATGGCCTTCATCTTAAAGTCGAAGCTTGTGCTGAGCTGTCTCCCTAGGCTGTCTCAATCGTTCTTATATCCTCATTCTCAAAATGAACAAGTCAACAGCAAATGTACTGTGCCATCTTACTGCAAAATTGCCTCGATCGTACCCGATCGTACCTGCCACAGATGTGGAGCTGGAACGGCAAAATTCAGGTCAGTTAGACATATGGCTAGACATCACTGGATGTACCTACCCTGTTCAACGGTCCGAGATGGTATTCATTGCTGAATCAAACAGAACACATCTTGATTTAATCAAGAGCTTGAAAGTGTAAAACGCGAGCCTGATGTCGCGTCTGGCCATATGCATCATAATGAGGTATGGTCATATGTAGCTGTCGTGCTGTCCTTTCCGCTGGGTGACGAACCGATATGCATCCGCGGAACAACCGTCGTTGGTGATTATGCTTTGTCGGCCCTGTTCGAATTGTCATGGAAGCCAAGACAACGAGCTGAGACGGCTGAACTTCGCGTTCGCCAGTCGCAAAAAGCTGGCTGTGACCTACTCTCGGAGTAGGAAAGCGATGCGAGTTGTCGTACTTCGGGTATTTTGTATTCAGTATGGATTTGCTTGATATTGCGCTGAACAAGAATCACTGAGGGTAGCAGATGTTTTATGCATTTGAGCATGATGGCAGTCAAATCTGTTCTACAGTGGGAAGGTGAGTACATAAAACATAAATATCAGCGTTCCAAGGCCCGATCAGTCCTTCTTGGACTTCTGCCTTTCAGCATGTTCCTGAGCCCCCGATTCCTTCCACCACTAGATTCAACCAATCATAGCGATCAGACCGTATAAGGCGTCAGAGGGAGGTATAGCTCACCTTCACCGTACGGCGAACACCTTCATCTAGGGATACTTTCGGTTCATACCCTAACAACTTCTTTGCCTGCAGTGACAGAGAAGACCGGTGAGTCTTGAACCTATAAGCAGTGGAGGGTTGCGCACCTTATCGATGTTATACCACTGGGTGGAAGTCAAGAAATGGATGCTGAATCTGGTGAACTGTGTGCTCGAGCCAGTTATCTTGGCGAATGTCTCAGATATGAAGGCCAGCACTAAGCCCAAGGATCTTGGAATCTTGATAATCTTTCCTTTTCCGTCGTCACCCAATTCCTTCCAGATCTTCCTGGAGAAGTCCCATGTCGGAACGGGTTCGCCGTTCGTGATGAAGAATACCTCTCCATTGATAGTTACTGGTTGAGCCAGAAGGCGGTCGATGGCGAGTACATGGGCAGCAGCAACATTACCGACATAGCAATAATCGACGAGATTTGTGTTGTCGCCAATCTGGACAGTATGCTGTTTCTTGTCCAGAACCTCGGCAAGACGCCAGAGAAGTTGTGGATCACGTTCACTAGCGGTTTGTGCGTCAGAGTAGTACACAATGGTACGTAGCAGGAGCTTACCCTGTCATACCGCATGGACGAAGGACAACCACTTCTAGCCCATCCTTTTTACCTCCCTCTAGAACGATAGCTTCGCCCAAAGCCTTCGTGTGATGATACGCATCATAGCCCTGTTCTGGTGGCTTGACTTGGTCCTCGGTGACGCCATTGAAGGGGGTACCTGGGGTCCATACAACCCCAACAGACGAGGTATAGACCAACTTCTTTGTCCCAGTCTTCAACAAGGCCGAAATAACGTTCTTAGTCCCTTTTTCGTTTACTTCGTAGTAGACTTTTGAAGCAAGTCCATGCACCGGTGATGCCGTATGTACAACAATGGACGGCTTGACCTAGCGTCGGCAAATGCCTCAAGTTATTATTGTGCATGAACAGCAGAGAAGGGAAGATGTACCTCTTTAAGGACCTCGATGATCCGCTCCTCGTCTCGTATGTCGCCAGTGTAGTATTTCACGCCTGCAACCCGCTCCTTCTCCGGCGGGTCATGCAAGTCAATCACCGCCACAGTTTCTGTGCTTGTTTCCCGCGCGATAAGCTGCTCAACAATATGTGAGCCTAGAAAGCCAACACCTCCAATAACGAGAATAGTCATGGCGGTCAAGATGCGAGTTTCGCGAGGTGATAACTTTCGACATACCTCTATTTAACCGCCTCGCATGCTGACGGTTTCATTCGATCAATCAGAGCTTTCGTTCGCTCTGACATCGTGGCCCCGGATGGAATAGTGCATGTAACTATTGATGCGCCCTTGAACAGCGGCTGGGCGCTGATTTGCGGGCGCTCCGTATGTGCTTCCAAATATGGGCACAACGTCGGGATACCATGTGTTACACGCGGGCTTTACTTGGTTCAGGAACTCAGTGACCTGCGCGCTCCCGAGTCCGTTCCCGACACTCAACGCAGCCGACGACAGCGACCTCGCGGACAGAGGCGGTCTCGAAGCCATTGCTATGGAGCTTCCAACATCGCGAGAGATTGAACTGGAGACACTACTACGACAGCGTGACACGCAAGTCGCGGAATTGACTGTGAGTAACTTCTAGCTATCGCGTGCACGGAGGACATAGTGTGAGGTATGCTGACAACGCCTGCCTTTTGACCCCACGCAGGATGAAGTCGCGCATTTACGACAGTATCTACCAACGCAACCGACGCCGAACATCACAGACCCGATATCGCTACCGCCACCGTTCGTGTCGCGATTGCTACCCCTCATCAACAATCGTTCGCCTGCTGCCACCTCGTCGTCTGACACAGTAGCTGCTGCACTCACGCAGAGAGTGAAGATACTACAAGAGGAGAATGACGAGCTGTATGAGATCCTTAAGTCGGGAGAGACGGGAAGGTTGAAGGAGGACGTACGCTCGTTACGCAGAGTTTCTCAGAAGCTCGAGACTGCACTCAGAGGTGTGTATATACATTCACAATTTTCTCTGTATCTTTATTCTGACTACAACTCTGGTATGATAGAGGCACATCAGGTCATTGAATCGTTGTCGTGAGTACTATACAGAATACACGTTCTGACCCAGCGGCAATGTTGACTTCTGGCTGGCTATAGAGAGGAGCTGGAGAAGTCTCAAGCCACTGTGCTTGCCAACGGGCGCCCCGGAGATTCTATTGACTCACGAACACACTCCGAGTCTCCCGTGATGCGCACCCACCATCCACTCCCACCGCATCCACACGCGTCTTCTAACGGTAGTAGCGGAGGCAAGCCACCACCCACGGCTCCCCGAGCCCACAAAAAGCCACGTCTATCGGAGGATCCCCCACATGCTAGAGGCGGTCGCTCCCACAGCAAGGCTGGAAGACCCCACGACGCTCCTGACTACACGCAGACTGGTGCTGCAGACCGTCGTGGAAAGATGGAAATTGATGATGAAGACCGACGAGGACCACGAACGCCTCCAATTGACGCTGGACGTGACTTTGACAGAGATAGGGAGCATGAAAAGGAAAGAAATGGCGACAGAGACCGGGACAGGAATCGCGAACGACCACGTGATAGGGAGCGAGATAGGCATAGGGAACGAGACAGGGAGCGCGATCGTACGCGTGATCACGATAGGTCGTCCAGACGGAACGGTGCGTATGGAGGTCCCGGAGGAGGAGGTCCTGGCGGTGGCGGCGCAGGTGGTGGCGGTAGGGGTGATGGAGGGGGTGGGGGCGGAAGACGACTTCGGCGAGCGAGCACAGCTAACTCTTATGCCAGCGCCGATCGGACGCTGGCTGAGCGCATGGGACTCTAATAACGACGGACATGACAGGAGCTTTCGTTTTATTCTCGGTTTCTACTCAACAAGGTGGTGGACTCGTCAGGAGTCTGCTCATGGACACCATTTATTGTACACGGTGCGAATTATCTCCTTTTACAGCTCATGAACCAAGGAACATGCCGAGATCTAACTTATTTCTTTTTATTGCGGTGATCTTTACAGTTGTATCATATACCTATCTTTCCACGCCCTGCGCCCCGATGTCCTCCGTTTCTTGCACCTGTCGAATTGCTTTCTTTGAATTGTATCATGTATATCTATGTCTATGCCTTTCCTCATTATCATGGTCATACCCTTAGTTGCTCGCTCACCCAAGCTACTGTAGTGCTGCTGCTCGATACCCGTAACCACTGGCTCGTTTCTTGACTGTATCCTTTAGTATATTTCCTCTTGCTCTGTCTTGCTTGTATCGTTGGCCTTAGAGGACTCAGAGATACCCAAACCCGACTACCTTGGACCTTGCTCTTGTACTATATCGGTCTCTTCTGTCTTTGCTTTTTGTTTTCATTGCGCTGTATCATCACTCTCGTATCTCTACGACTCTCCCTACCACTTCTACCAACGTTCATGATCCAAATTACACTAACTCTCTTATTATTCTACAGGTTCTGGTTATGTCTTCAGTAAGCAGCGTTTATGTCTTCTCTTCATCTGCCTAGAATTTTTCCCAGTACTGACTCTGGGATCTTAACAGCGTTCTGAATCTGTTATGCATTACGGTCCTTGGTGCTATGAAAATTCTCCGGGCACAGATCGTTAAGGAGCAATTGGATACGGCTGCCGAAGTACAGTAAAGCTGTCCTTGACGTAGCCGAGTAGTATGACGGAACAACAGTACGAGAACGGTACAAATGCTAGAGTCAATCTCTTATGCATACCACTCCCCAAGACAGCTACAACTCTACATGTCGGCCACCGAGCTCAAATATCAAGCTTCAGCAGCTCGTATGCCGTGTACGTCGTCCCCAGAATGACCATACCTAGCACATTAATTAACTCAGCGAGTTTTCAGTGTTTCCGATGTCTCAAGACGACTCACCGAAAACAATGCCATTGGTGGAAAGGAACACAACAGGACCCTTCCTCTACACGGCCACCATACCGAATGTGAGAGAGAAGTAGACGCCGCTTAGGGCCAAAACTCACCTTCTTCGGATCACCTGTGCTGTAACCCAGAGTGAATAGAACACGCCCCACGGACCAGAAGATCACGGCAGAGGCTGCGAGAATGGGGTGCCTGAGACCGACAACCAACGCACTGCGGGCAAAGCGTCAGAGTACGACCATGCCATCCAAGGCCAGTGAACGCTGGGCCGTACCTTATGTAGAGCTGGGGGAGCCACTCAAGGGTGTGCTGGTGAGCACCTACAAAACGCCATTAATTTATTTGAGCGAATATTCACAGTAAACGATGACGAACGCTGGGTGCAATTGAAGATTTGGGCATCCTTCGACTCCGAAGCTACTGCCTGCTCCGCGTACTCTATAAAGGGCGTCAACGAAGTTAACGTATGGTAGGTCGCCCATAATAAAGCACTTCTGAACCCACCTTGAGGATACTCGATCTTTGCTTGCAAGCGAGCATGCCCGACCTTCCAGGACTGCCACAGTGTGACATAGAAGGTAGATACAACGGATGCTATGACGTAGGAGTAGCTGCAAGTGCAGTTTCTTGAGATGCAGTGGACTGGCATGTATAATAGAGTCTAGACTGACCCTTTAGGCAGGAATATACCAGACATCGCGAGGAGAGTCAGCTAGTAGAAGCGGCTTGATTCAGATGGGCAAGTTTCAGATGTTGTGCAAGTCTTGGGGGAAGTTGGTACGTCTTTTATATCCTTCTTTCGCGCCCTTCCTAGTATGCTGATTCTTGCGCACGAGAGAGCACGGTGTGATTACGACAACAGGAATCGAGAGCAACCTCCAAGTTCCAGAGGCCTACTTCTGGCTTTCTTGCCCGCATATGTGCATTGTTAACCCCCTTCGGCTTGGTGTCAGGCCAATGACCATTGGAGTTAGCTTGCCCGACCGGGCAAGGAGTGACGGACAGTGATTCTGAAAATGAGCTGAGATCCGGTTTTTCGGAGTAGACTACTGCCCGAAAAGGCAGTCAATTCATCGTCATCCTCGCGTGCCGGCTGTCCCCGAATCTGGCGTCTCTTACGACCAGTTCAGACTCGGTCCAGTATACCTCGTCAATGGCGGGTATGAGCACGTTTACAACCGCTGTCTTGCCGAGCTCCTGGATAACCACGGCTTTCATAGTGCTCTGGGAAGATGACATAGTGGCTGGTGCTACGGATATGCGAGTAGGAGTATCGTTCTGATGACTTCCAAAGCACATCTTATATACTCTCGTTCCCAGATTCCAGTTCAAGGTAGTATATGAACAAGACTCATATATCTCCGCTTTAATGGGGGCGTTTCTGGCGTCGATAGCTGCTCAGAAGCCTCAACGAAACTCGGACGCTAGAGCTTTAGTAAGTAATTCATCGGGTGTAGTCATGCTTCGGTCGGCCATAGTTTCAGTAGACAGGCTGCCGCAGGATACTACTGACAATATACTGGCATTGCTTAAACCGACTGGGATTGACGTCTTACTTACGAAGCATTGTCTCGTTTCACGAGCTTATACGCACCACTAACTTCTCCCCACTGTTCTTTCCCTCACGCAGAATGTTCAAACCAGCTTCGATGCCTTCAAACCCGCTACCCACGACCTTCACAGGGTTAGGCTTAATCACTCCTCTGGAGACGAAACCGGGAAGCGTCTTCAAAAAGTCGACTAGTTGTTGCTTGTCCTCGGGAGACTTCGGCCAAGGAATGATCATATCGAACTCTCGACCGAGGGCGGTGTAAATGAGGACGACTGTCCTGTACGTGTTAAACCCGAGGGATATGAAGCGTGTAATAGGGCACGTACATTGGATAGTCACATCGGAGCGCAACGCTTGA
The DNA here is from genome assembly GCA_037039805.1 of Irpex sp. M6601. Taxonomy (NCBI): domain Eukaryota; kingdom Fungi; phylum Basidiomycota; class Agaricomycetes; order Polyporales; family Irpicaceae; genus Irpex; species Irpex sp. M6601. The sequence continues at coordinate 8,524 of JAXQGN010000276.1, read as the reverse complement.
GCCGCGAGCTCAATGGGGCGTAGGATGACCACCTTTCCCGCACCAGGTCCTAGTGTCTTGACACAGATGACCTGGGACTCAGCGACGGAGATAGTATCGAGAACAGCATGTAGTGAGTCCTTGGTGAGTTCCCTGATTTTGTTGACTGCCTCAGGATCCTTGTACTGATTGTGATGTATTGCAAATCAGTCGGCTGCAGAAGAACGAGAACGAAAAGCTTACATCGAAAACTGCATCTGCTCCAAGCGACTTGAGAAGTTCCCAGTTCTTCGGTGAGGCGACTGTTACTACTTTGTAGCCCGCTAAATGGAGAAGCTGCACGGCGAACAGGCCGACAGATGCTGTAAGGTGGGTGTATCCTTAGCTTACATCTAGCGTGAAAGCGTTTTACTCACAGCTTCCTCCATAGACGAAAACCCAGTGGTCATCTTCGACCTTGTTCGGTGGCGTCAGCAGGTTGAGTCGTTTCGGATGGAATAGAGCTTGAACAGCGGTCCACAAACTGTCACCGATTGTCCAGTCTACTGGAGTATCTGAGAGGTACAAACAACTCACGCGCATCCAAACGTAGAGGCTTCCTCATGCGTCAGAGTTCCGTTTGGGACTTGCCACACAAGGTCCCCTGACACCTTCGTGTATTCTGCGAAAGCTCCACGATCTGCGTACATCCCTCCGTGGGTGAAGCCAGCGACATGATCACCTACAGCTACGTTGGTGACCTTGCTACCTATCTTGGCGACGTATCCAGAGAAGTCACAGCCAGCGATGGAACCTGGCTTTCCGAGGTCGTCAATATCTGAGGGTCTCAGTCAGAAATCTATCCAGGATACGAGAATCAATTGTCGGCACGTACGCTTCCAGTCGGTCGGGTTCAATGACACAGCGATGACTTTTACGAGGATTTCATTCTCATCTATGGCGGGCGTGGGTATGTTTACGACCGCTGTTTTCCCTGCTCCTTGAAGGACCAATGCTCGTACGGTACCCGGGACAGACGACATGATGGTTATAGTAAAGGGCTGAAAGAGTCGCAAAGGAAGTGGGAGTGGAGGAATTATGAGTGTGACTTCCTCTCTGGTACCTCCCAAAATAAAGACACAACCTATATACCTTGCACTCTCTGACTTCGTGGCAAAAATGAGATACGAGCGACTGCAGACTGTCATTCTTGCTTGTATGTACCGTGGAACCTCTAGTAGTCGTGACCTGACGTCGATGGTCATTCGACAGTTCGATTCCTAGCCGAGGCTGTAGGTAGCTGAACCTCCCGTAAGAACGTCGGGCGTTGTCATGTCAGAGGACAGGCAGCCGGCGTTGCTGACAAATATTGAATGCATACTACCACTGCGTATTGAATTGCCTGGCTCATACTCAGCATCAGCAGCGTCCATGATATCTATGCACTTCTTACTATTGACGTGTATACAGCCTTTATTGCTAGGCCTACAGTCTCTCTACGGCACATCCATATCTCAGGAGCTGATGCGTACCACCAACTTCTCCCCACTGTACTTCCCCTCACGAAGAATATTCAAGCCAGCTTTGATACCCTCAAAGCCTCCTTCCAGAAGTCGTACAGGGTTCGGCTTGATGAGCCCTTTCGCTATAAGGTCGGGAAGCGTCTTCAAGAAATCCACTAGTTGCTGCTTGTCCTCAGGAGCCTTTGGATAGAATCCGAGCATGTCAAACTCCCTTCCGAGGGCTGTGTAGAGCAAGGTAACTGTCGTAATACGTCAAATGGTGAACTGCTACAAACAATGCGAGTCACGTACACTCGATCGTCACGTCGGAGCGCAATGCCTGCGCTGACGGCTGCGCGGGGAGGATAACTGTGATTTTCCCCGGGCCTGGGCCAAGCGTCTTAACAGAAAAGGCTTGAGTCTCGGCGGTTGCGATAGTGTCGTACACAGTATGCAAAGAGTCCTTGGTGAGTTCCTTGATCTTATTTACTGCCTCTGGATCTCTATACTGTTCCTCTCGTTATTACATGTCGGTCACCAAGGAAGAGGACTTACATCAAAAACAGCATCGGCACCCAGCGACTTGACAAGGTCCCAGTTTCTGGGAGAGGCAACGGTGACCACTTTGTAACCAGCAAGATGGAGGAGTTGAATGGCGAATAAGCCAACCGATGCTATTGAACGAGCATATCATCAACGTAGTCCAAACACACAACACCATCGGAATGTTGCTTACAGCTTCCTCCGTATACAAACATCCATGGCTCGCCTTGTACCTTGTTGGGTGGCGTCACCAGATCGAGTCTCGTAGGATGGAACAACCCCTGAACAGCAGTCCACAGACTGTTTCGCGTAAGTACGCCTCCTCAAGCCAACATCGACGCTTAGACAACTCACCCGCATGTCAGCGTAGCGGCCTCCTCATGTGTCAAGGTGTCCTTTGGGATTTTCTCGACGAGATCAGCAGACACCTTTGTGTATTCCGCAAACGCTCCACGGTCCTTGTAGGTTCCTCCATGCGTGAACCCAGCAACGTGCTCTCCAACGACTACATTAGTGACTTTGCTGCCGACCGTTGCGACGTATCCAGAGAAGTCGCAGCCAGTGATAGTACCAGCTCGGCCGAGTTGGTCAATATCTGAAGATAATCAATCAGCAATGTTAGCGTTGGGGAAATTGTTGGGAAGATGTAGTACGTACGGTGGTAGTCGGTGGGGTTCAGTGCAACAGCTACGACCTTGACGAGGATCTCGTCTTCGTCGATGGCAGGTGTAGGTATATCCACTACAGCAACTTTACGAGGTTCCTGGATCACCAATGCTTTTATGGTCGCTGGAATAGAAGTCAACATGGCGGTTAGAGTGATAGTGCTGAATACGGCTGCGATGAACCCGGATGTATGGTCCGAAGATTTGAAGGTCGACCTCTCTCTGCCAAGTCCTGAGTACTATAGCAGTCTTATATATACGAGTACTCTCGGGCTCGCTCGTCGAGATCAACAGTAAAATAAACCAGGAAAGCTCGTCATTTCTGCTTGAATGGCCGTGATATTCCGTTCCCGTCGGTAGCTTCGCAGCGTTGAGTCTTCTACGCACAGTCAATTCACGAACGTCGGGAAACCTCCAGGCAGTTTGAGGATTAATAAGAAGCTACAAAGGTTCGGGGAGTGAAGGCCGCAGATGTTGACCGTCGTACTTACTTCAAGGAGATCACCGTATCATAAGCGTGCTGACAAATCATCAACGCCACCAAATGTAGACTCAAGAGATTATTATTACTGTAGGCTTCATACCTACACTGTATGCAAAGTAACACTACTTACGCTAACTTGCTTGTAATTTTTATCGACACATATGGAACCCTCGGAGGTGGAATGCTTGGATCAAGCCCATGCATCGATCTTCAACAGCTGGTACGCCGTGTACGCGGCACCTCCCAGGATCATACCTTGTATCCGTCAGATTAGCGATAACTCTCATTTCTGGCATACCCTAACTGCGAATGCTCACCGAAAATGGTTCCGTAGTTACCGAGAGAAGCGATAGGGTTCAACCTCTGAATGCCACACCAACCAGACGTCAGTATGTGTGGCCCGATCTTACAAAGCATTCGAAATACTAACCTTCTTCGGGTCACCACTGCTGTATCCAATAGTGTAAAGGACACGACCGAACGTCCAGGATGCAACGCCGATCGCGGCGGGGATGGGATATTTCAGTCCAACGATGAATGCGCTGGATCAAGCTGTTAGTAAGATAATATGGCACGATGCAGTGAGACGTACCTAGCGTAAAGTTGGGGCAGCCACTCAAGTGTGTTTTGGTGAGCACCTATGGGACAGTAAGTGACCCGAGGAGTATTACATGCATTGATAGAACTCACGCTGAGTGCAGTTGAAGACCTGAGCCTCGTGCGACTTGGCTGCGACGGCCACTTCCGCATAAGCTACAAGGTGCGATAACACGTCCAGTTTAGTAAGTTCTTGCAGACGTGTGTGTACATTGATGAATATGAGGCCCACCTTGGGGATACGGGACGCCTGCAATTCTGCGGGCTCGTCCGACTCTGAAGGACTGCCAGAAGGTCAGCCAAAACGTGGACGCGACCGACGCGAGGAGATAGGAGTAGCTAGCAAAAAAAGGTAGTCAAAGTAAGTGAAGAGCTGAAGTTGTGGATTGCAGGGATGACTGACCCTTTCGGCAAAACTTGAAATATCGTAACAGTGTCAGACATGGTGAGTGCAACAGAGAGAGGGAGTCGTTGGAATTGAGGGCTATTGGGTGGTGAGTTCTAGGTAATCCTTCCACGCTAATCCCGTATATATACCCGCCGCGTAGGAACTTTCGTGATGGTGGGTGTGAACAGATAAGGTCGGCCGGCGGGTGTGACGCGTCCTCCACGGCCCCCGCACGTACGTACACCTTCGAGCACAGTGTCAGGTACATACCCGCTGACATTGCAATGGTGAGAACACGTCTGATGTCTTGACGACCGCGAAGGATACGTGTATAACCTTCCAGCATCTTCCAGGGCGTGTATCTTTTTATGAATTCGGAATTCAGAGGAGCTTGGTAAATATCCGCTGATTCTCGTGCATCGGAGTGACTACAGGTGTATGACATGATAGTTTCACACGGTAAGCTTCAAGTCAGTCGTTCTACACTTCGAGCAATGTTGGGTAAGGTGGAGGAGATCCGCGCGCTGCACTGTTCATACTCTTGGACGGCATAATACTCCGCGGCGTCCGCGGGTAGAATGGTAATGCATAGGAAAGCTTCATCTCAAGAAAAGGAGACAAAATGCAGCCTCTTAGTGTACACCACTTACTTCCTAGGTCGACTACCCCTCCCGCTCCTCGTACTAACCACACTCTGAGCCCGTCCATCCCCATTAGGCTCACCCTCAGCATCTCCATCACCCTCCCCGCCCCCATTACCATCATTATCATTATCATCCACATCCATCCCATCATCCTCATCCCCACCCTCACTCGACTTCCCAAGTCTCTCCATCGCAACCTTTATCTCCTGCTCGATCCTATCCACCTGCTTCTTCGTCTCCACCAACGTCCCCGCAGCCTCCAACAGACTCTCTAGTTTCGCGCTGTTCTCCTTTGTCGGCATCACTAATCGCGTGTGTGATACTCCAAGTTCGCCCATTATTTGCGCGATTTTGGGTGCTGTGGCTGATTTGGGCGTGGGGAGTTTGTAAGAACGGAGGTAGACGGGTTGATGAGCTGCTTTGGTGGTGATAGTGGTGGTAGTTTGTGGGACCTCTGTGCGGTGTATACAATGTAACGCGTCTGATGTGACAGGTTCGTCATTAGGATTTAAATGACAAGCGAACAGGAAAGAGGTAATTACCATATGCAGCACTCTTCGCGCTCTGTTTCTTGGGTGGTGCGGGCTGGCCGAGGGCAATCGTACTCGACGACGCGACAGCTGACATCGGGGTGTCTGGTTCGCCTTTCTTTCTCTTCTTTGTGGTTTCAACAGTCGTAGTTGTAGTGAGGCCCTCTTCATCGGTGACAATATCTGGCAAACCAGACTCAATGCCGAGCAGTGTACGCAGCAGCTCGTCACGATCTTTCTTGAACCGCCTCTCGTTTTGTTCGAGACGTCTCAGTTCGACGTAGAGTGCTTCCTCTTCTGCTATCTCGGCAGCTGTACGCGTTTCGAGGCTCGCGACGTAACCTTTGCGAGTTACCTCTCGCTCTAGTGCGCCGGCTCAATAAGGAATGGTGTGATAGGTGAGGAGTTTATGGCGCACCTTTATCAAATGCGAGGCTGGCTAGTAGGTGGCCCTTGCTGGCTTCATCGCCTGCCCAAGGTCGATTGCGAACTAACTTCCTGCATACGCTGTAATATCTCTCCTTCATGTCCTATACAACTGTCAGTCTCATATCGATCAAGAACATAGCCTTAACATACCTCCATTGACCTATTTGATCCCGGATACTCATACCTATCTGCAACCACATAGAACCTCGCGTCATAGCTCTTCACAAGGTCAAAGAGGTAGTCAGTCTCCTCCTTTGTCCACTCCTTGTCTTAGTCGGTCAGTGCACGAGACGAGCATGGGTGAGCGAGCTCACATACCAGCTAGCCAGCGCGTGTATTCCTCTTGCGTATACGTGTAGGAGTTGGGCTGTACGTTGTAGACGGAGAACTTGTATTCTAGTCCGTACGTTTGTATACTGGGCCACTCAACGCGTAGAGCAAGTGAGACTCACCACTCTCGGGGTCCGTGCTCGCCTTTACCCAATGTGAGAGACGCAATGAATCTTGTCTAGCACCATTCTTGAACGATCTCCATTCCCTGCGCGTAGCATACGGCCATAAGCTTCTGTACCTGAAGTGAACACGAGCACACTCACCACTTGACCCTTCCACCACCACCAAGGTTTGGTTTCTGCTTCAACCGTGGTTTGGCAAGCTGAGCCGCTGCAAGTGTTGGAGCAGAAGGCCCAATGAGTGAGTACAGTTCTCGTGATATTCCTTCAGGCTTGCGAGCGCGTTCTGTAGTGGCTGGGGGCTTGCGAGGCTGGGATGGCCCTGGTGTCGATGGATTGGGCAGAGATAGAATGCTGCGGACATCTGCTGCAGAGGGTCCCGCCATTTCTTACAGATGTTTGCTAGTGTGATACTTGTGTACGAGTTGGGATGCAGAGGTGGTGGTGGTGGACGGTCAAGCTGGTGGCCGGCTAATTAGTGCGAGACGCCCTTTGACGCCACCAAGCTGCCGCATACTCAATCGAGACTCAGCCTGAGATTGACCACACTCTCTCATCATCTTACGCAGTTACTCATGATCACCAATTTGTAGCAGAGGAAATGCCCTAGTGTAAGGATGTATGCTGGGTTGTTTTGTCTTTCTATTACCACCTCCCAACATTTCATTTTCTTGGCTCAACCTCAATACTCATAAGATCCCGCGCACACACTACAGGTCCCTGAAACTCCTTCTCCGCCAGCTCTCTAATCGCATCCATCACCACCTTTGCCTTCTTATCAACATCGTCATTCCCCGCATACCGAGCGGAAAAGTGGTTTAACAATAACTTCTTCGCCCCAATCCGCGTCGCAAACCGCCCAGCCACCTGAGGTGTCGAGTGTCCTCTGCTGCGTGACCGTTCCTCAACACTCTCATAGGTGTCTTCAGCCTTCGTATGTGGATCCACTCCTGGAAGGTGCGCATTCGTGGCTTCGTGAATCAATACGTCTGCGTCTATCGCCAGGTTTGCCATGGCATCCCCAGCATCGTACGTGTCGCCCAATATGACGATCTTCCTCCCAATTCTGCGTTCAGGGCCCCTCAACACTGTCCCGTCATTCAGTGTCATCTCGCCACCCTTCTGAAGCTCACTGAGCACAGACATCGGCGTCTTAGTCCGCTTGAGATGGGGGATGTATAGCTTCGGATCCATCTTCCCTGGTACTGGTTTCTCTTCGATGACGTACCCTAGACAAGGAACAGAATGCGCAATGGGCGCCGCGGATACCTTCACGAGGTCGTCTGTGAAGATGTCAGGCCAGGTGCATGTTTCTGCATTGATGTGAATGTCGGTCCCATTAGGGAGCTCGGCTGGGTTGGGAGGGACCACGAAACCAGCTGAAGGAGATGGAGAGGAAGGAGCGTGAAGCTCGTGTACGATATACGGGCCACCAAGGATGGTATGTGTACAGGCTAGGCCTGCTCGGATGTAATCTCGGGTACCTGGAGGGCCATATATTTCAATCGGCTGAAGCAGTGGTTCCATTGTAAGCATATTCTCAGCTGAGTGCTGAGATGAGACTTACGTCGGAGGATTGACTGGAGAGGGCTTGTGTACGAGGGTCTTCCACGCCTTCAGCGGTACCTCCAGCCCCGTTCAGCCGACTGGCAAGTAGGGGCAAGAGTCCAAAGATATGATCACCTGTACGTGCAGCAAAACATCTCGAACGTTCAATCAACTAGTACAGCTATGCAGTAGTCGACTTACCATGCGTATGAGTGATGAAGTCGACTTACCATGTGTATGAGTTATGAAGATCTTGGATATCCTGCCCATCTTAACGCTGCTCTTCTGGATCTGATGTTGAGTAGCCTCGCCGCAATCGAAGAGCCAGACATCTCCATTGAGTCGAAGAGCGAGGGAGGAATGATTCCTCGTGCTCGATGGCTGCGCTGAAGCGGTGCCTAGGAATGTTATGTTCAGAGTTGAGAGGCTAATAGGAGCCATTGTTGTCCCTAAAGTCGGAGGTCAGCTTTCAGACTCGATACTACGCATGGACTATAGTAGAAGACAAAGTTCCGTGAGCCACATAGCCTCCGACTCAGGCTCCGGATGCACTCATAGGAGTTCGAGTCATGGATACAATGACTGCCATAGCTTGCCAGTCATCGAGAGGATGCCTATGGATGAGTCTTAGTATGTAGATAGCCTGAGGGACAATGCTCGTGAGTGAAAGAATGAACGATCATTGACTCAGGCAAAAATTGGAGAAGAAAAAATGTGTCCCAGCGAGGATTCGAGCCTCGGTCTTCACGGATTGCGAACGAGCCACAACGTGATGATCTAACCA
>JAXQGN010000275.1:0-38131 GCA_037039805.1 Irpex sp. M6601 | reverse complement strand
GTACTGGTTCTTATATTTCTCTATTAAGCTTCTATCTCAACGAGCGCCTTTTTAATTGTCTCAAAGTGTTTCAAAAGACACTCAGAAATCGTTACCTGCCACTTGATGGCCACACTCCCACAAGTGGGGTGCGAACGTCTTGTACAAGAACTCTGTAACCTGGGGCGTTGGTACACGCAGGCCGTTCGAAGCCTCACTATACGCGAACCACAAAGGAATGCACCGCCCTTTAGTAAGGAATAGAGGAATGTCTTGGTGCCACTGGCTGCCAGCAGTCGTATTCAACACTCGACCGATGTCAACAAACGCCCCAACACGAGGAACTGTCCAGTCACCAAGCCAACTCATCCGAAGACAGTTGCAGATAGGGAGGGGCAGGGGATTCTCTCCCATGCATAACGACACCCACGCATTCGTGCCAACGGAATCCAGTCGCAGGACAAGATAGGATATCAAGGCCATGCGTGCGGTAAACGCGGACAAAGCCAGCTTCAATTGTTCCCGTAACGCTCCGGGCGACTCATACGTGTTTGTATACCCAGTCGGCGTTGAATCTCGAGAACGATGCGTTCGCAGTCTGCCCATTGCTGCTGGCGAGCGACGGGAAGCTGATACCGATAATGATGCCTAGCCTTAACCTGTTCGAACACGATGCTCGACACCGACAAGCAATCGAACAGAGGACCGTCAAACTCCACCTGCACGGGGGCTAACGCCAGGTAAAAGAACGGATCGTGGGCATAGCGAGGACGATGGACAGTGTGCACACCCTGCAGTGTGTCTAGAGTGGAAGGAGGAACAGGTAGGAAGTCTGCTTGGGAAGAAACATAGAGTGTTCTCGCCGTAGGCACGCCAAAAACATGGATTTTGTCCACCGTGTCGAAGTCGAAACCGTACCTGCGACGAATACGAAAGTCAATACCACACTACAACCCACTCATAATACATACATGTCATTCTTCCTCTCTTCCATGGGAGGCGGCATCAAGGTAGAAAGACTGAGGGAAGGTGAGGTGAGAGTCAAGAGCAGAAAACATCGCGACGAATGCACACGCAGATGGTAACGTAACCGATAGATGCCATTACAAAATTAACAACGTGATACATGATGCTTATTTACTCCAACAGCACGCTCGCGTGTACCCTATATGCAAGTCCACCTCACGCAGCTTCATGAACCCACCACGTCGCAACACCGAACAGCAGCATCGTGAACGTGGCAGATTCTAGACCTCCAATCACCAAGTGCTGTGAAACGTTGAGCAAAGCTCGCAACATTGAAAACACAGGACTTACTTCGATACCGTAAATTCACCTGTATGACTGCCCCCACGAGAACGTAACGCCACAGACAACCGCGAGAACAGAGGGGACAGGGTGAGGAGGGGGAAACAGGACGACGGCTAAAGGCGATGACCCGCAACGAGTGCAGGACGTTAATGTAACATGAAACTGGTCCAAAGCAGAGAGTCGAAGGGGAGTTGAACAGGCGACGGTGAGGACCATGGTGGGGGGTGAGGACAACAGTGAGCTGGCACGGCGGGTGAATCCGATCGACCGGCGTCTGCCCCGGCACCCGAGGGCGGTTACGACTGGTATTGCCGTGCAACAAACATTGCTTGACCTCCGGATGTAACAAAGCTCATGAGTCACAACATATAGACGTCTACCGCAATAAACACAACGCAAGAAATCGGCAGGGAGGGCGCCAGCCGACTAAACCCAAGTGTGTGCCGGCGGTAACAGGTCCACGTGCGAAAATGGCCAAGAAAAATGGGCGCGTTATTGACGCGTTATTTGGAGTTCCACGTGGTCGGTCCGATCCTTGTGAAAAAGTGGCGGTCATGATCTCGAACCCGATCCATCACGATAAATTCGCTCAAAATTCATCGAGAAATTCTTCCCCGTCGTCATCGTTTGAGACAGTGAGCTCATGGGGTGTGTATGGATGAGGTGCGCCAAGGGCATGTGTTCGGTGTGGCCCTGATAGCGTGGGGTGGATGAGAAGATTGCGGGGATCCGATAGAGGCAAGTTGTGTCCAGCGAGTGAGGCTGCGCACGTTCGTCGCGATACCTTCCTTTTTAGGGGTGTGCTCCTGGTCCCCGTCTATAACTTGGCCGTTGACGTCTCTCTCGGCTCCCACCTGCCTCTGTTCAACCTCGATCCCCCTACTCCTTCTCTGCTCGTCGTTACAAACGATGTCGACGCAGCCACTTTTACAACGCACAGCGGCCAAACGCATCGCCCTCCCTGTCAAGGTCGAGCCCAAAGTATCATTTGCCAACGAGCGGACGTTCCTCTCATGGCTGCACTTTACCGTCGTGCTTGGTGGTCTCGCAGTAGGCTTGCTCAATTTTGGTGACAAGGTGCATCGCAGTTTTATCTCAGGCACCGTAGCTGTTGTTAATGTCTCAATCATATGCATAGGTCGGGAAAATAAGCGCAGCGCTGTTCTCTATTGTCGGTATGTGCATCTCCCTTCCAAGCAGCCACAACCACGAGGCCTTACCACGCAATCAGCCGTCGCTGTCATGATTTACGCTCTATGGACCTACCACTGGAGAGCTGCCTCAATACGCCGCGGAGGGCGCGGACCGTACGACGATAGAGTAGGCCCGGTAAGCACGCCACTATCACTTTCTCAGCTGGTCTTCCTAGGTCACTCACATGGCGTATATATAGACGATACTTTGTGCTGCGCTGCTTGGTATGTCCCCGTCCCTTCACCACAACGTAGCTGTTGTGACGACCCCTAACTCTCCCGACTCTCCCCTACAGGTGCTATCATCGTCAACTTCGTGTTGCGTTTCGCAAGCCCAGACCTCTGATCGCGAGAAACTCGATTCTTATCTCAGCAACCTCTCAGAACCTCCATTGCGCCACCCCCGTTTTTCCTGCGAAGTCTTCGCCTTTATCAGGATGCTGGCTGTCTTAGGAATATTTCGGAAACCAGCCTGACAAACGATGCGAATAGCCCTTGTACTTCGGCGGAGCTTATAACACAATACCGCGGCCCCATGGACCTTTTCACATATCTTGCTTCACTTTATTACGTCTTCTCGCACTGTACAGCTAATTCCCATGCTATCGATAATACGCAGCTTTTCCCTAACTCCATACGCACCCCCGGCTTGATCACACCTCTGCGAGGGGTCTCACTAGATGCGATACTGAGTACTAACCAGTTATAATGTATGGTTTTTTTTGAGGTGAGCGGGTTCGTACCCTACCATGAAGTTCATATGCTGATGACTCTGCCATTCCGCAGCGTTCCAACGAATATCATCCAAGCACTGCCGTAAGATATGTATGCAGCGTTGTTCAATACCGTATTTGTCACAGTGCAGGTACTCCCTCAATATACGTGCCCACCCCTCACAACAAACCCCAACCTTCGGCAGAAGATCAATCTCCACTCCGTCTCATTGATCCATTCATTGTGTCTTCTCTGCCAAGAGTCTGACGAACCGCTCCGGCTCGTCCCAGTGCATCTGCAAAAGTGCCACAAGCGATATCAGCATCTTCTCTCACTCTTCTTTGATCATGACAAGTCCCGCCGGCACCCAAGGCTTCGGTACATCAAATCATAGAGTCGAATCATTGCAAGACTCACAAAGTGGTTGGCATTCTCCAAGCGAACGATCTCAACCTCTCTCCTCACCTCTCCCTCTTTCGGCGGCTCCTTGAGTTGCTCCGACAGGACTTTTGCTCCCCAAGGACAATACGCGCAGCTCATATCCGCCCATAGGACGATCGCCTTCACCCTCGGCCATAATCCCTTTGTGTCAAACAGCGATCTTCGAGCGTTCGTGCCATACACGCTCAACGTGATATGTCCCGGATGCCCAACGCGCAACGCCACCTCCGGGCAAACCACACTCTCCAATTCTTCACGAGTCATACGTGCGCTTGTGGCTTTGAAGTGGTCGCTGAAGTACGTGCAGGGTTTGGACAACGGTGTTTGTGCGGCGGTGAAGCAGACGGGCTGTGGGGGTGGTGGGATTTTCGTCATGTCACGCTGGGCTGCGACGGCTTCTTCGGTCACTTCGTCGAGGGAGGAGAAAGGTTCCCAGTATGATGATACCCAGGTGATGAACGTCTTTGCTGTCTCTTCGGGTGGGAGTGTTGGGTCGTCGAGGGGGATGTAGGCGTCGCGGGGTGGGGAGATGCCGTAGACGGGACATGGTGGGTCTTTCAGGTGACGTATGGGCCAGGGAGGGGGAGGAACAGGAACATCAGTACGTGTGCCAGGATCTCAGTAGTATCCCTACTCACCGTATACGATAACAGATGTCACATACGCTTCCAAAACGTCGTTAATCTCCGCGTCCACGAATCCCAGGAGTCCCAGCAACGCAAATAGATACGTATTCCCCAAACTCCACGCCAATATGCTTACCCCTCCCACCTTCCTCTTCTTCCCCGTCTGCTCATCCACAACATCTCTTGGTTTCGGAAACCGCTCAAGCTCGATAATCTCCTTGAAGAATCTCGCGAATTCCATGCCTTGAGACAGGAGTGCACCAGCTTCTTCGGGTGGATTCCGTGATACGAGACGTGCGAGCTCTTCGTCCGTGAGAGGCGTTGAGCCTGGGTACTCTCGTGCGTTCACGGAAATGAAGCGGAGGTTGTGGGAGGCGGCGTGTTTAAAGATACGACGGAATATTGCTGTGAACGTAACTTCTCGTCAGCCACCAAAAATGATACTGAGTGGATAGAGGCGAGGCGCACCAGAGTGGAATATGAAGCCGTGTATAAGGAAGATAGTGTGATAGTCCCTGGAGCCAGGAGGTGCGCCTGAGTCTTCATAGTACAGTAGCGCGCCGTCGTCGTTCACTGGTAGGATCGGCATGGTTTTGTGAACCTAACAAACCTCTGCAGGAGACTAAGTATGTCAATATACGTAAATACAGCTGCGGAAGAGAGAATTTGGCGAGAGGAGTTAGCACAAGAATTTGTCCGTTGCTGTAGTCGATGATGTACCAAGTATCACGGACCTCCTGTAAGATGGTCAGCAGTTATATATGGACGATCTCACCAAGCACGGGCGGTTATTCTGGTCATCTTGATCACCAAATCTTCTCAATCCGGACGCAAAATGTCCATTATTTTGTCATGGCCTAAATCCATGCCGCTCTGCATGACCGACGCTTGCTGACGTTTATCAATCGTCAACGTATCCATTGGCACTGCTACCGGCGAAGACAACTACGCGTACATCGATACTGTGACATACTGCATGAGAAGCAACTTCACACTCGTCGCATATTGACGAGTGGCGTGTTCTGGCAGGCGAGCAGCCACAACTGTATTGCGAGTGCTATCATTCGATAACAGTAGACCAACTGTTACGGTCAGAGACCTCCCGCTCCCACCTCCATGGTGATATCGACCTTCTGTAGTGACTACTATCTCCCGTTTTTCCGGTAGCGCGTCCGCTCAAGGCCAGTGTCGGTGCTTCCAGCCCGCGCGAGGTCAGTAAGAGTTCGGTCGTCGTGTCGCAGGATGGCGTAGGAGCGTTTCGAAGTGCTTTGCGGAACCGGGTGCGATATAATCGACGTCGACGCTAGGCGGGCCGCGGTACACAATGCATGATTGTGGGGTTGGTTTGTAGCCTTTTTTCGCCATGTGTTGTCGTGCCTGGCGCTGATCAGTTACGAGACCGCTGAGACCGCGTAACGTTGTATCGCAGCACTGCGCTTTACTGTGCTGCCTCTATACCAAGTTCTGTCAGCAATGCGTGTAACAGTGTAGCGTACCGTTGAATGTACGCTATACATAAGCCGATTCATATCATGTTGCAGTTTGCCTTCTCAATAACCAAGAATAAATTCCAATCATAATCCCAGGTTGTCGAACTCGGTACCGTACCCAATGTTACGATATATGGTCTGCAATGACGCGTATCATGCGCTCGGGATTATCATGATGACCCTAGGAAATGAAAACGAAAGAAGCCGTCGGGATGGTAAGCACGCATTTCACCAAGTCATACCATAAACGCCGCACGAAGAAGAAATAAACACTCACGAAGTGATGTATGCCCTCCAGCCTCTCGATGTTCACCTCCCTCCGCACTTCCCCTTCTACCGGTGGCTCCTTCAACAGTCCCTCTACGACCTTTGCACTCCATGCACAATTCCATGGGCTGTGAGCACCCCAAAGATGGTGCAGCTTGACCCCTTTCAACACCCCTTTCGTGTCTAGAATGGATCCCCGGACGTTCTTCGCGCAAATCTCCCAGCTCACAAGTCCAGGTCCCAACCGTATCCCAACGTCAGGGAATAACGTAGCGTCCCTTTCCTCTTGTGACATTCGCTCGTGTGACGAGAGATATCTCGGGTCGGAAGGATCATTGGTGAGTTTCTTTTGGGCAGCGACGGATGTGAGGTTGACAGCGTCCAAGGAGGGGAAGGGCTCAAACCAGGTAGAAGCCCAGATTACGAAGTGTTCTGTGAGCTGTTCCGGTGGCGTTATGAGATCTCGGCCAGGGCTGTAGGTTCCTGGAGGGTCGGCGACGCCAACGATTATACTCGGCGGGTCTAATTCGTATTGTACGAACAGAATTCAGTAAGATGACTGTGACAACTTGGCATACTTGGCAGAGATGTGCTTGACCAAGCTGCTAAGAACGGCGGGGACGTACCATACGCGAATAATGCGACCACGTTCTCTTCCAGAGTATTCCGTAAAGGCTCATCGAATGTGTACAGGTTGGCGAGCATCCCAAAGAATGTGGAGCACCCCGCTGACCACCCCCATATTCCTATACCACCCGTTGTCTTCCCTGACGCTGCCTTTCCCGGGGCGGGCGTGTTTTCGTGTTTGACGACCCATGCCACAAAGTTGGCCAAGTCTCTTGCAAAGTCGACTACAACGGCCTCTTGGTCTTCCTCGTCGGTTGATTGGAATAAAGCAAGCTGTGCATCACTCAAATGGGAAGATCCTGGGTATTCGCGCTGGTTGATGGCAAGTAAACGAAGATTCTGAGAGGCAGCGTAGGGGAAGAGAGTACGGAAGGTGGCTGGTCGGGAGAAACGCGTGCTTAGACGCGCAATAAACAGAATCGCGAACGGGGGCAGACTTACGCGCATGCACAACGTACCCATGTATCAGAATAATAGTTGTGTAATCCGTTGATCCCTGTGGTACTCCAGAGTCTTCATAATACAAACATGTTCCTTCGTCGTCAATGATAGCTGTGGGCATTGCAGAGGACAGGATATACTAGTAAGACCTCGAAAGATGAGAACGGAGGGGGAGATTCGGGATCATCAAGGCACCGTAGTTTTGCATTTATATCCCTCGCCCTGGAACAAACAAGATGTAAATGATAGAATATTGTGTGTGGCCGTCATGAGATCTAGTACGCGTGGACGCATGCATGAAGTGAACAGGGCTGGTCGACACCGCTCCCGGCGAGCGTGGGCGCCCTATTCAGATGCCCGTTATTATCACAGGGCGATCAGAAAATACAAGAAACGGCGACTCAGAGTGAAATTGAATCCAGTTCAAATCCTGTCATCTTTCAGGCTATGGGACACTCGTCCATGCCGGCAGACTGGCGTGGCATATGTGGCATGACATGGCATCCTGCATTACTTCAAGACTTGGGCTTCTGGACCCGTGTACACGACACAACGTCACGGTATGCGCAAGCCTAGTAGCGTTGGTGCGGATCTCTAGACCGGATAACCAAGTGGATTAGCGTCATTCAGTAATATTGTATGAGTGGGCGGGTACCTGCAGGGAACACAACTGCGGCACAAGTGCTTAATTTCAACTTGTTCTGATCTACCGCTAACATTCCCTCCTGGTGATAATAATAAAGGGGCTAGGCCTGCGGATGTTCAGATGCAAATGAATACATAGTGTATCTAAGAGCTAGTAAACGGCGGCATACCTGCGGGGACTCGTATGTATTGTTGCCCGATCTGCGTTTACGTTCGTGAGACCTGGTGCGATAGCAGAATAGAAGTGAATGTGCGAGAATATCGGACGTGCGTAGGGTATGAGAGTGTTTCTCTGCTGTTCTCTGCATATAGTCAGCCCAAGCCCACCATCGCGTCCCAATTCACAAGGATACTGCGTAACGAGACTGTGACTGATGCGTAGCTCACATGAGAACTCGCCAAGATCCAGCAAAGTGCGTGAGACACACCGTAATTGAGCCTGCTTCTTTCTAGCGTAGTTTGCGGCCTTTAAGAACCTCTTGGGTCGACATCGCTAGGAGTTTGGTGGGGCATGAGATCGGAGAGCTCGCAGCCGCCACACCCAGGGATTTGACAGTGAAGCGACGCGCTGTGGCTGATAAACGAGCTAGAAGAAAGAGTCACTGTCACAGCCTATTATTCAATAGCAAATTGGAAGGCACGTACCATCCACAGGCGTGGACGCTTCATTTCTAGCATCCTGGACGATGTTATATGCTATTAAGATGGCCGACGCTACCCTGAGTGCATATTAGTGCGATTCGGGACAAGAAGTAGCGCGTGCTCGACATGAGAGAATATCAACAGCGAGACTTCCCTGGCCATGCTGTTTTGGAGTTACATTCGTTGTCAGAGCAAGTACACGGAAGAGTTTGGTTGAGTGAGTCACAGTGAAGATAAAAATGGCTTATACCTACAAACTAGTCCAGTATCGGAGAACTGGTGAGAAGAGACAGGTAATAAGTAGATTAAAATAGCCAAAGACCTGTGTCAGGGGAGCACTTACGTTAGAAATTAAAACCTGCTGCCAAGATCCTGGAGTTAGGCTGGCATTAGCAGTCGTCATTTGCCTCATCGAGAACGCCTGCTTGGAAACAAGATATTACTGTCGAAATTTGTATCATGTGCAACTCTTAGATGTTGCCATGTTATATTGGTATCGTGCCCGATGGTTCCCAGTACACTATCCGATGTAATTCGATGCGTTCTAGAAGATATATCTCAGACGGCTTCACTGATACCAGTCAGTCAAGTATTATGAGATAATACAAGCAGGGATTACTGAATATTCGCCAATATAAGTTCAACAGCCTCCTTCGGTTTATCCCACATAAACTGTTCGGAGAGTCAGTCAGACGACCCAGAGCAGGCACTGGTGTGTTCCATACCAGATGATTTCCACCCTCCATTCGCACTATTTGTATATCCCGTCTCTGCAAGCCTTCGTCCGGAGGAACCTCCAATAGTTCTGCAATGCCCTTCACACCCCAAGCTGTCGGCCAGAAGCTCATAGTTCCCCATGTGAGAACTGCCTTGACATTCTTCCAATGCCCTTGAGTGTCCAATAAAGCTCTGCGCACGTTCTCTGCATATACCATCCAATCCACCATCCCAGGACCAACGCGGCCGAGGGCTTCATAATCCGTTATGTCTGCAAACTCTTTTGGAGGGAACTTGGTAATAGTAAATTCGGCATTAGGGGAGACCTCCGCTATCGCTTTGCGCTTCTGGAGGGAGGGCTCGTCGACGGAGGCGAGATCGTCAATCGGCTCAAAATATGTGCTGATGAATGTCAATAGCGCAGAATACACCTGGTCTTGGGGGATGGATGTATCACGAAACGGATGGTAAAGTCTCGTGGGCTCAGGGATACCATAGCACATGCTCGAGCAATCTATAAGGCCGGTGCAGTGAATGGGCGGTCATATCTGTTGTTGGTCATCGAAGGACGTACCTGCCAGGATGACTGTGCCAATGTATCTCTCAAGTAGATCGCTGATCGACTTGTCGAGGGCAGAGATATTGGCGAGAAGAGAAAACACTTGTGCAGACCCAGCCGACCAGCCAACGATATGTACTCCGCCAACCTTCACACCATTTGAGTCGCGAGGCGCCGGCAGAGACTCGTGTTCGATGAAATAGGTTATCAAGTCCGCCAGCTCGAGTGCTTGGCCGCGTAAGCTGGTTTCTTGTTCCTCTAGATCAGAAGAGTAGAATAACTCCAATTCTTCCTCGGTGTAGGGTGTGGATTGATCGTATTCCCGCATATGGGGTGCAATAAAGCGCAGGTTGCTGGGAGCGGCATAAGGAAACACTTTCTGGAATGCTCCTAAAACGTTGTCAATGAGCCCTAAAATGCACACGTAAAACTCAGGAAAGACAACAAGCTTACGGGCATTGAACAAGAACGGGTGGATGAGGAACACGGTCGTGTAGTCAGTCGAGTTGGGAGGAACACCAGAATCCTCGTACGCGAGGACGATATCTCTTGTCTTCAGGTGAACGGTGGGCATGGTCGAGGTCGGAGGTCAAGTATATCGAGACCAAAACGACCAGCGAGCCATGGACGGACGCCAGTCCCTGCAGGGCCTGCACCTAGATTAGTTTCTCCGGAAGACTCGTAAGTGCTTATTGGCCGATGTGAGGCTGACAACTGCTGACAATGATGCAAAATTGTTAGACATTCTGATCAATGCTTCCAAAGCACTTACTTGTGACATGTGAAGAGTAGCATGTTTGGTGCCATGTCGGTACTTACGGTTTATAACCGCACAGGGGAACTGCCTGATACTGCTGGGTACTGGGGCCGGATACCCACCAACACTGAAGCTGTTTTGGATAGATCGCATATTTCGAATGGTCCCTAAGCCCCAAAAGTATAGTGCGCTGCGTTGAAAAGAGACTACGTATCGATCCTTGGATTTAGCGTGATAGCGTCGGCGGTTCGGGAGCAGTCGTAATGGCAGCTCCCAGGTGCATTTCCATATCGGGAAGCTAGATCTGCAGTTGGCCATCAAATGCATCGCGGCTAGTGACATCCTCAAGTTGTACCTTCGTTAACAACAACAACATGGCCATATGGGACACATATGGGATCTGCATGAAATACAGCCTCGATGCACGAATTTCTCTCGAATTTCGAAGTAGATTTGTAACCTCTAAGATAACTTAATGACACACAGCCGCGGCGCATCACGCATGACTTACCTTACTTAGTTCCACTATTCGCTGAATGGGGACTAACCAGCCGATGGCTGTTTCGTAGAGGAGGCCAGGCCTTAGTAGGGTGCCTGTGTTCAGTCAATAAACACATGTTTGGAGTCTCGATGTGGACAGAAGGGAGTAAAGTGTGAGGGTATACAGTGAGGAGGTAAAGGTGTCGATAAGCTCTATGACATGACGAAGGGTTGAAGCATGGGTTGGGTTGTCTATGCATCTGGGGACTGGGCAAGTCAACCGAGCGGTCGTCGTCAAAGCGACGTAAGAGACTCACTCACCAAAACGTGATCATATATTTTCTGCGATGAAACGAACAAATCGTCCAGGGTCGTCGTAGGGAAGCTACAATGGTTCCGTGAGCACACGGTGATTCAAACAGCCGCGGGATACGCACGAAGTGATTGGCGTTCTCCAGACAAACGATTTTGACATCTCGCCTCTGCTCTCCATCTCCCTTTGGCTCCGCCAGCATCTCCGTCATCACCCTCGCTGCCCATTGAGTAGTCCAGGGCCCCATATCCCCGTATGACATTAAGACGTTTACGTCCTTCCACGTCCCTCGAGTGTCAAACAACGCGCGACGGGTGTTAGCCATAAACACCTTCCAGTCGACAAGTGCGGGGCCAATCCGGTACTTTACGGGAGCGTGCATGATACCCTCGATTTCTTCCGGCGTCCTACGATCTCTGGTTGGCTTGTACTGCGGGTCGGAGGAGATATCGGTCATCGGTTTTCGTTGCTGGATGCTGGCAGAGTCGACGGACTTGAGATCGGGAAACGGCTGCCAGTAAGTCGATGTCCATGTCAAGAACGCATCGTGTGCTTCTTCGGTAGACATTGAGAGGCTTTTCAGCGGGTAAGTTGTTTTCGGTGGGTCTGCGATGCCAAAAGCGATGTTGGGGGCGTCTGTGATCGTGCTGAGCTATGAGAGGAAGTGCCAGCAATAGACATTTACCATAATATATGACCTTGGTAATATAACCGCTTAAGACGTCGTATGCTTCTTTCTCCTCTACAGGAAGGTTGGCGAGCATTGCATTGACCATCAGCGTACCGGATGACCACGCCATTACCGAGACGCCGCCGGTCGATGAACTACCAGAGCGCTGAGGTGGAGGTATGTTTTCCTGTTTGATTACATACACAATGAGGCGTGCCACGTCCACAGCTTGGTTGATGAGTGCATTCGCCTGATCCTCCAAATCAGAAGACGCAAAATTTGTCAGTTCGGACTCGCTGAGGTTTGTGGTTCCAGGATATTCTCGTAGGTTAATCGAAACGAATCTAAGGTCGTGTGACTTTGCATGATTGAACATAGGCCTGAACATAGCTGTGTAGCGCAGTAATGTCAGTGTCATAACGAATGGGTCATTCACGGAGGCATAGCATACCCGAATGAAAATAATATCCATGGACCAGAATTACTGTCGAATATGATGTTGAGCCGACAGGAACTCCAGAGTCCTCGTAGTAAAGTTCGGTTCCGCGCGAGTTGACCTTGATTGAGGGCATTGTGGATGGAGTATACTTCTTGGAGCTAAGATGATGACGGTTAAAAGCAAAGGTGCATTCCGAATACGCTGGTCCACCAGGAAGAAGCTCACGTTCTTCGGCACATCAGATAGGTGGCCGAACACATACTGCCGTGCGGAGAACGTATTTGTAGCTTCGCCAGCGTTCCCTGGGCATTGGCGTGTGATCTATCACTAGTGAAATTATAAGACGCCGAGCGAATTCAGTTGAACTCGGGTGCTCACCAACGGCGCATATTATTCATGTGCCTGCATTACTACCGCAGTGATTATTGCACGATTTTGGAACTACATCATACCCTGCGTGATACCTCATTACCGTTGTTTTGAGACTTGACCGATGAGAACGGGGCGACACGCATCTGTGGAAGTTCAGCTCACACAGAAGATGGGAAGGATGCCGTGTGGTATTCCCGTGACGAAACTCGAAGCAACCAGAGGACCGAAAAGAACAGCAAACCCTGCAGGGTGACCGCCCCAACGATGGAGATGCCCTTCTGTGGACGAGTCAGTACATACATAAGCAGATTAAAATTCTCATCTGCAGATGAGCCTGAAGCCCCAAACGCAGAGCAATAAAGATAGCGAACAACGAAGCAAAGATGTCTATTCCGCATGAATCTACTTCTGTACACCGGTATGTATTGGGTTCTTGACCTCGTGGATGGGTGTCTGACCTTCCGGTGTCCCTGGGATGGTCTTGACGAGGCCCTGGTATAACGTCGTGAGTACAACACGCGAATTAAACCGTGACACGGACGTACGAGCTTTTCGAACATGCACTTGTTGAGAGCACGCTCGGGTTTTCGACAAGCGCCATATTCCTACGCACAGTCATGAGTCTATGGTTGGGGTCATATCCACAGCCAGCGCACCTGATTATTCAGCTCTAAGCAGTTCCAGTGCTTGTCAAACTCGGCCAAGCAGTTCTCGCGCATCTTGGTGATACTGAATAAGTAGAACATGAAAGGAGAGACGGCAGGTATTCAATGAGTAGTGAGAACTCTAGTGGAGCGGGAACACGCACAGATCCTGCGCACAGCGAGTTACTCGTCGGCCCTCCTTCAAACAGTGTCCCGGGTCACGGTTTTCGGCCTTGCAAAGCATGAAGTCATCTATAGCATTTGTACAACAACAGACCGTCAGCGCCTCGTATACACACTTGTTCATACGCCCTGCCCTCCACTATCCCTTCCTCGTCGCTCTTCCAGAATAATTCCTGCGCTGCTGCGCCACCTTTCATACACACCACAGCTCGAGCACAATCAACGCACCGTTGTAGTCCTTGCAATAGGCTCCAATGAAGAATGCCGCGCTCTTCAGCGGTGCGCTTGTGACACCGAGTTCCTGAACCTTCGGGACATCGTCGGGCAGAGGTGTTGGCTCTGTGTAGGGCTTCTCTGCTGAGGCCGGGCTGCGCCAGAAACTCATGGTGGAGGGTACAGTAAATGTGTTGGCTCGTCCAACCCACCGAGTCTGAGGTCGTCGTGAGCCGGATTGTCTCGGGCACAACCGAACCAATTGGCGGGGTTTGATTCGCGCCTGTTAGACGCTCGAGCAGAGGCGGGGAATGGACTTGGACGCGTCTTGACTCTGACTTCCATCGTGCACCGACTTTCGAATTCATAACATGGCATGTTTCTTTGTTGATTGCAGTGAGGATGACTCTAATAGGTCTACTCTTCGTAGCCTCCTAGAATCCAACCAAAAACATTCGTGCTCTCCTTCAAGACCCACAAACTTACTGCTCTCACTGCCGTGTCTCAGCCAGAGAAGACAACAATTGGAGATCTCAAGCGCGAGGTACTCAGCGCACTACAGGCTGATGTACTCCGCAAGCAACCCGACGATATGGATCTCGTACCGGACTTCGATCCCGAAGGCGAATGGACTGTGCCAACCGTGGAAACCACGGATGACTTCGAGCTAAGTCGGGCTGTGAAGGAGAGGGGAAGACCGACGGGAGAATACGATCTGTTATCCAACAACGATACCGTCAAGCAAAGCTTAATGAACTGGGAGACACTATTTATACGGTTCAGAGATGAGAACGGTGAGTGCTTTGGTGATACGGCGCACATTCAATCGCATTGCTGCCAGAGTCTAATCTATTGCAACACAAACTACCATATGCCTGCTCATCTCTATGTACACACATGGTCACCAGGCAATCTACTTCCTGTCAAAGTCGCGCTTCCCTCGATAGCAGACGTGGAGGAAGAGGAACCGGCTCCAGCGCCAGCGCCATCGAAGGGCAAGCGAAAGGCGGGACCTGAAGACTTTTCAGACTAGAATGTTCGGAACCGTCGACACCAAGCATGTCATGCTATACTCAAAAGCGTGCTATCTTAGTCGTCCATCAAGACCTACTCTCAGACATTCTTCGGGGCAGCGGACGACTGTGTCGCTTGAGCCTTATTCTGGTTCCACTGGTAAGGAGCTTGAGGCAAGAGTGCTGCTGCTACACGGCGACCTTCCTCTGCGAGAAGATTGTAGGTTGAACACGCATTCCGCTATAACACCTGTATATAAGCAGTCTCGTGCTAGGGTAGCATTGTAATCACGTACCGTGTCCATGAATTCTGTTGTCACCCCGAGTTTGCCGAGATACTGTCGTATATTCGCAGGAGGGAGTGTTGTCCTGCTTCCTGTGCCAAATAGCAATAGTTCTACGTCGCCGATGCTGCATTGTCAAGGCACTGCACAACGCGAAGAAGAGAAGTGTGACGCACCAGGTTTCGGCACTGTACTTTTGAACACCTCAAAATGCTCTTCGCTCCAGCCCGTCCATGGTTGAGGCACATTCCACAGGAAAACCTTTCCCTCCAAGAGAATGCATGGACCCGGGATTATTCGCCCATCTTCCAGATGAATGCCATTCTGCGCGACGGACTTTACTTGAGCTGTGACGGCGTTTGCACCTGCGAGGATGTTGGTGAAATGTGTCGGAGACTCAGAGCGTGTGGGTGAGGTAGTATGCAAAGGACGTTGGCGAGCAATAGGCACCAGACGATATGATCTGCGTGCGGCAGAGCTAGCAAGCATGATGGTGGTTGGGTGAAGACCTCCCGGCGTGACGCGCTTATGAATGGTGGTAAACACGGTCGACCTGCTCTTTGCCTCTTACCACCCACTGCTCGACGAGAAGATGTCGAACTCAAACGAAGACGAGGTACAGCCTCCTCAAAAGCCTCCATCTCCGCCGCCGCACACAACTTTCGCCGCAAGAGGCATTCACGTACGTGCACTCCGTTATGTACGCCAAATGCAAGGACGCTTATGACGCATATAGCCACCCAATTTCTCTGCTTTCAAACCGAGAGATATCCGAATACCCTCCCACCAGGGCATGACAAGTATTGCATGGAACTGCGATGGCAAACGACTAGGTGCAGTTGGTATTGATAAGGTTGTGCGGATATGGTGGCCAGACAAGAGCGTAAGTACGTCGCGTACTGTTTTTGTGCTCATAATATCACCGAGTTAACCATAAATTGCTCTCGCGCTTTCATATGTCTAGGTGGATGTACGCTCTGCTTCTACGTTTACTGGAGGACACACGGACGACGTTGACCACTTGTCGTGGAACCCCACCCATCCCGATCTATTTTGCACGTCCAGTCAGAAGGACAAAAGGATAGTATTTTGGGATGCTAGACGTGAGTACTCTGGCTGCTTAAATTGTCTTATTCTCTGCTATATAGCGTATGGATGCTCATGTTCGTCCCAGAAAGTCGATATATCCAAACCCTTCATCTCAAACACTCTCCTTCACATACCGTATGGTCACCGACGGGCAAGGATCTGGTCTGCATCACAACCTCTCGCAATCTTCTTTTTGCAAAATATGGCCCAACGCCGGAAGGACCAGGACAATCTTGGCATGCCGTGGATCGCGAAGGGGTGAGACACCTGTTTCCTTATGCGTTCATTGCGAGGACGCTGATAGCTCACACTCCTTAGGTTGGTGCTGCAACTTGCGTGACGTTTAATCATGTAGGAGACGGAATGGTTGTGTCAGTACACAATGAACACCAAATACGCTTAGTGGACTTCCAGAGCCTCAACGTATTACTATCGACGGCCGCCCATGTCGGCGGATGTGCTACTACTGCGCTCGATCCACGCGGAACGTCCGTCTCATTCGCCAATGTCACAACTATGACTATGTGCTCATACTCTGTCTTTTCTTTTGCTTAGGTATCTAGCAACGGGTGGAAATGACTCCATCGTCAACTTATTCGATACCAATGAGTGGTTGTGTGCCCGAACGATCACCGCATGCGAGTATGTAGCAGTCTTCCGCCCACGTTCCATCCACTGTCTAACGCTTGTATCTTCCTTTATTAGTCATGCTGTAAACGCGCTGAGCTTCTCTCATGATGGAGAGTTTCTAGCAATTGCAAGCTCCGGAAACTATATCGACATCGTACGTACCGTTCCTCACGCCATTAAGCGCATCACTCACGGGTACTATGGGATGTCGGTTTAGTGTGCAACCGAGACAGGCATGCCTCTACATCGCGTACCCACGCTTGGACCTTCGCCGACGGTACAATGGCATCCAAACAAACACGTCATAGCGTACTGTGGGCAGTCGAAAGTGAGGGAGGGAGGGCCTCCCACATCTGCTTGGATTAGCCTGTTCGGCCCTGGTGCACCTTGATATTCTGCCCATATTGATGACTGCTTAACCGACTCAGGTAGACTCACAGAAAGGTACTGTGCTGTTATACATGTCAATCCCGTAGCCAAGGTCGAATTTATGCATTGTGGCTTGGAGACCTCGTTTGCTACGGAGCGAACCACTAGGGAGTTATATACATTACAGGAAAGAATAGGGCAGATGAGCGCAGGAAGTGCAGGCATCAAAAACCCAGCAAGATATGTATGTACTAATAACTAAGTTACGATATGCGACAAATAGGTATAAGAATATCACAGCGTGAAAACACGTAAAGTGCGAATGAGCAGGAGCACAGCAAGATAGCAAAGTCCATGAGTCTAACAAAACGTGGTAACAGCGAGAGAGTCAGCATGATGTTGGAGTGCGATGAGGTGAATTGGTGGAGAGTCGATGGAATGGGGCGTGTGTATGGGTTAAGAGGATACCAGGAGGAGAAAAGTGTATCATGAATCTAGTTCGTTGGCCGCCATGGCGCATGCCCAGCGGCGTACAAGAAGCGAAGACATCAAATTATATGGGAAAGAATGCCAGTTGGATGACGCACTACAGTAATAGTGCCATCGCGAAAGCACGAGAAGGGGCGGAATGGATTTGGTGCTTGATACTCATATGAAGAGAATCATCGTAGTCTTCGAATCCCTGACCTTGAGGGGTCCTTTCAACGGCGCTGGGCTCGAGACTAAAATTCCGGCGCAGGAGGCATAGACGGTAGTCTCCGAAGACCAAAGAGCTTGGAGGCCTTCAGTTTCAGCTTCTGGACCCGGCGTGCTTTGGGGGCCAGTGGTCTGTGTCCTGTCTGCTGGGGCGAAAGCGATAATGATGGCGTTGAGTTTGTGATGAGATGCGGTCTGGTCTTCGATCCATCGGGCGTGCTCCTCGCGACTTCATCCATGCTAGGATCAAATTCATATTGCGTGGTATCTATGATCTCGAATTCTTTCTCTAGAGATGAGGCTAGCGTGTCGAGGGAACTGAATTTGAGGTGCTCAACGCCGAGCGGAGGATCTGAGCCATTGCAAAGGCCTTTCTTCAAATGATGCTCGTAGACACTGGCAGTCCCAGTAGAAGACATGGGCGGAGAGGATGGGCCTTCTCCGGTCTGGTAGGATTGGGCGTTACGAGCGACTGGTTCAGCACCTCCGACTATGCTTCTATGTCGCTTGCTAGCCCGTTTAAGACCTCCACGCCACGAAGTGAGAGATGCGAAGCTGTCCTTCCTCAGACTTATACTAGAGTGGTAATTAACGAGAAGAAGCGTCACCACATAACGCGACCGTTCAAAGTCAATGTGACCTACCTAGGAAGATTGAATCCATACGACCTCCTTCCCTCCTTCCTGCGCATACCGATCGATTGAGCCTCTCCTTTTAGCACTAGCGGAGGTGATTGAAAGATCTCTCCAAGCTCAGAGGTAATTCTACCAGTGTACGTTTCGCCCTCGCTCTCTCTGGAAGAGCTGAACGCCCATTCGTGGTTCTGCTCAACCGTTATGCCATCTCTGGCTTTCGAATCAGGGACCACTGGCAGGGATGGCGACAGGTCATTAGTGCATGCACCAATCTGGTGGACATAGCCGACAGGTGCAAAGGAGCACTCCGCCACCCTCATCCCAATCGCTTCTTGCACATCCGATTCGTCCTCGGTGGTCTGGGACATTAGCAAGATAGCCGGTCGGCCAGTGGGATCCTGGACAAGGTTAGGACGTGATGAGACAGGCTTGCCCTCAGGGTCAACGTTTTGGATAGGTATGACCGATAGCTTAGGCTGCGGATGCAACAAGCTAAGCCCACGACTTAATTTACCCACGCCTTCCATAGCATCGCCTTTCGTGATATCTCCACTACGGCGTCCCTCGACGACGGTGACAGTGCCGCTACGCTTGTATGCGTGATTGAAAGTGCTAGGGAGAGAAGGTGGCTGCATGACAATGGAGGGAGGATCTGCGGGTGTATCGAAGAGACCAGAAGGAATGGGAAGAGGAGAACGGAGCAAAATATTGGCCGCAAGGAGAGGAGAGGGCACGGTGACCGAGAAGACGAGTAGGTATTCAGCCCAGGAAGATCCGGTGGACGTCGAGCTGTGAACCGTGATGTAGTACGGCAGAGCCAGTATCTATTTTACGCCAGGTAAGGACCCTATCTATGAAGAGCGCAAAGGCAGCTCACCATTGGAATCCATATTGTGATCATCCATCCCAACACACGGTACACTAAGACTGCTGGCACCTCATCTCCGGTTCGAGGAGACAGGCCAGTAGTCTCGATACGAGAAGCACTCTCCATACACCCGAGCCCTCCAAGTTCCTGCGGGACGCTAATCGAATCTGTAACACTACCCGAAGCACGATTGAGTGGCCTAGCCGACGCATGAATAAATCCGTGGCGTGAATGAGGAATTGATGGGCATGGACTACTGGTAGGCAACGTCGGAAAAGACCACATGGGCGAGGACGACTGGCAAGCGGACGGTTCTGTCAACCAGGACGATTGTGAATCCATGCGAGGGCGAAGGGCAAAGTCATGAGGGATACTATGGTCTTCGGTCATCCCAGTGTGGTAACAATCCGTAAAGGGAGGAGCCAAGGAAACAGACGACGAGCGAGGCGTAGGTGGGGTAGAATAAGGCAGGGAGCCAGGAGATAGGGCAGTGCCCGCATGCATAAGTGAACTGGTATTGGTCAACACGTAGGAGTGCGCCGTTTGACAGGTAGAGAATGAGAATGAAGAGATAGAACTGCGATGAGAGCTTGCACGCGAGGTAATCCAGGAGTCGCCATCTTTGAGTGCGTCGATATCCGCGATGTTGAAAGGCTGCTTGGGCTTTTCTGACTGAGTGTGCTTCGAAGGGTACGCATCTGGCACGTCACGAAAAGCTGCAAGGTTTCGTCTGATGATGATGAGGGTGCCTATAAGGCAGGAGAAGGCAGCACTGCTAAACATTGCTATGAAAGCTGAATACCCCAGTAATCCCCAGAAGTAACTTCGCACTCCGGAGGCTGCCAAGGTGCCAGCTAACGTTGTCGAAACACCAATCAGCAGTAAAGTTGGTATCCAGAGCATCCAATGCAGTCTACCGAGCGAGACCGATCGACCCATGCTCACATGGAAGAGAATAAGGGCAGCTATAACAAGCAAGCACGTCTGTCGAAGGACGATTGCCAGCCATAGTCTGACCGCTGCGGCCGGGCTTGACGAGACTTGAGTACCAGCTGCTCCACCGAAATACTCTGCAAGTGCTTGCCATACAAAGATAATGAGTGCAATCACATCAAGTGATGCCAACCATATGTGGCTTTTATCTGCAGGAGAGAGTGCCTTGTCATCTGGAAATCGCAACTGATGCCACGTGTTAAGTCAGACTACGACCGTCATCAGAATGTAAGACAACGTACGGAAGGGGAGTGTCGACTGAGCGGATGCGAAGGCAAGATAGGAATAATGATACGAAGGATGACAAAAGCTGAGCATAGGAATGAGATGAGGACGAGAACAAGGGTAAGGGCAAGGGGAAGCATGCTGCCTCATGAGATAAATCGTGTGTTTGACGTAATTTGGGAACTTGCGGATTCGTGACGAAAGTGACGGGCGTTGCGTGGGCGTAACGGGGCGTAAGATGGTCGTGCAGCAGTCGAGGTGAAGTTTTGGAACTCAACGCTGTTGAAGAGACGAAGCCGTAAGACGAAAGAGGCGGTAAAGTACTGAATTCAACCGTGGTAAATTTAAGCTCGGCCAACAGAAGTGGACCCACAACCACAAACGGCGCGATGTTTACAAAGCCACCAGTACTCATCGATATTACTCTTCTTTAATCTATGCTTGCGGAACCTCCATGTCTGCTTTATCACCAACGTCAAGTGCAACAAGAACCCTTGATACCATGTTGTAAGCAGAGATCGTTACTGTGATTTCAACGATCTGCTGGTCATTGAAATGAGCCTTGACTGCCTCGAAGATTGCATGAGGAACATGGATTTTCTTGGTGACCCAATCCGCGTAGGTGAGCGCTGCGAGTTGTGCGACGGAAAGGAGCGCATGAGGGTCGACATTCTCACTAAGAGCTGTGCTTTCGTCGCGAATGATACTGAGTTGGGCTTGTGACAACCCTGCACTTCTCGCCAGAGGTTCATGTGCGATCCTGCGGCGCAAGATATAACCTGATGCTAGCCTGGGAGAAGAGATCTGGAGATAATTTCCTCACCATTCATACGCAGCGTGATTTAAAACAGCCACTCGCAAGATCTAATTCTCGTCGTGGGTTTCAGTGTGGCCAAGTCAAAGAAGTCAGGCTGAACAAGGACTTACGAGCATCTCTCGAATATCTGCAGGAAGACTATTCTCTAGTCGCACACTTCGTAGAAGGCTACTATACCCGGCAGCGAGCGATGGAGCATTGAGGCTTTATATATCGCAGGATTTTAGTCTGCCTGTTATTGAGGTCATCCGTCAAATACCTACAGCACACCGTCGAGTTGAATCAGTCCACCATCGCTCCGCCTCGCCCGAATCGTATCCGCTACCTCTGATGTGCCAGGCTCCGGAAATTGATACGGCACACGAGGCATGACCGACTTGGCTCGCGAGTATGATGGTTATGTTGGTGGACAGAACAACGACACGATTGTTACTTACCAGCAGTTCAGGGGAGGTTTTGTGGGTAGTAAAGTTGATCATGACAGTCAGTCGGGTTCCCACGTGTAGTGGCCGGACTGCCGAGATTGTGCGCCGCCGAAAACTCGTCCCGGACTCGGAGTTCGGGCTACTTTCTTCTGAACTCGAAGCTCGTTCTACAGTATCTCTCCGCTTCAGGCAAACTTCAGCTAGCAGTTCTGTCCTATGTCTATGCTGCCACTGCACCTGATGTAGTTTCAATAACAGCACAACCAAATTGAGTCGTGCCTGCGACGACCAGTATGTTGGTGTTGACTATAACTCGGAGCCTCTCGGACGAGCGGCATATGTAAGTGGCCTTGAAGCAATTCAGAAAATATGTCACAGTACTCATTTCACAACTCAAAGCGTATCTACCTACCTAGCTACCTGATTGCTATCGCAGGTGGCGACCCAATTGAAGTTTGCACTCGCCAGAGTCTGTTGTCCTAATTCCTCTTCTCTTAGATCTGCACGTTGTGCCGCCATATGTCCCAGATTGATCTGATTTATTCCGCCAAGCCTTTCCGTCGGTATGTAAATCCAGCTTACTTCTCCGGCCTAACTGATCTCATTAGCAGTCTTACGGCGGGGCCAGTACCGACCTCATTTGATCACTGTTGAGACTTTCACTGATGTATTGGCGGTGGGGCATGGTATCCTAGACCTATCTTTCTAGGATGGATTAGTTGTGATTCAAGGTGCACACATCGCCTCAAACTCGTATCTATGATCTGGTGGCAGAATATGCGGTAAGCGTTTTCTTGACTGATCTGACACTTTCATGATTCACGCATCAGGTTTATCATCGAAGCCATACCTGACCAAGCCCGTAGGCCCGACTTGAGACTGTCAGGCATGTCACAGCCAGCGCGATACGGACTTCAACATGCGAAGTATCGGCGCTATATAGCGATGAACTTCCCCTCATAAGTACCGATATGCGGTGCCTATACTTATATCGTTGACTGGAGATAAGCAGCGCCGCAAGCTACTAGTAACTCTGTAGACAGCGGACTGTCTGCTGTTGTTCTAGAAGTACAGTACTGAGGTAAGGAACGTTTCATGAAGACGATCTGCGGACTCAATCATCTCGTTGTCCCAGCCATCAAAATTCGCAAATCCATCAAAAATATCCGTGCGGAAGTGTGATAACGGGTAAGTGTGCTTGACCACCCCGCGTCGTGTGTTGCTGTGCAAGAACATACTGAAGCACACGCCTCGCCGTGATCTGCACACTTACCGGTAACAGCATTCTTCAGCTTCGTCCCTGAGCATGCTCTGCTATAAGACCATAGAGCGGCTCTCTATGTAATGGCCAAGTACGTCCTGGTGACCTCTTCCGCCTTCATTTTCTTCGTTCCTTTCGTTCCATTTGTCTCCCTCTTTTCAACGTCTTTCGTTCAAACGGTTCAGAACCATGGCTCGGTCCTCTATCCTTCCAGTCATTACGCTCCTTCTTGTAGCTACCTCTTCCAGAGCTGGCAAGAATGACTGGAGCAAAGCATGCCACGACGGTGAATGCCACTACGATGTTAATGGGCAAACGAGTGGAAGCATATCCATTGTATGTGTTTGTCTATCATTGTGTATAGGCATTGAGTTGATTGACGAACCATCTTGTAGGCTGGTGCACCTCACGCGATCTCGGATATTACTACAGCGGGTGGTTGGACAATCATTGATTGCAAGCCGGATACGCGAATCCAAGACATTCGTGTGGTTTGTAGTGACGAGAAGTGCAACCATCTTTATAAGGGTCATGGTGCAGTACACACCATCGTACGCCTACCTGAAAACGTAGGTCTTTCAATAATATCTTTGTCTTGTGCCATACTGAACTTAAATGTGGAAATTCAGTGTACAGATGCACCATTCGCGAGAGTTGCAAACGAATGGAAGCATTCCAACCAGTCAATTCCCGATCACATCGCCGCAGAGATTATTAAGCGAGATCTAACAGCTTCTGTCCGTGGTTTGGCCCTGGATACTAACTTCAGTGCAGTAGACGCGAATGCGTGAGTCTCTCCGCATTGGTCCCACTCTGTGTGACTAACGTACCTACCTAGAACTGGCAATGTAACTTTTGCTATCGAGGGTACCTCACAAAGCGGCGATACTGGTAATTTCACCGTCACTCCTACTGTATTATCTCGAGGACTGTTCTCCAGCCTCAAGAACGGAATAGACAGTGAGTGTTTCGTATTACGAAGTTGCTCGGGTACTGACGCCACAGTGCATCGATTAGGCCTCAATAAAATTACTTTCGACAAGAATGCCGCTTTCCCCATCAAGTTCGACAAGACCGCTACACTCTTTGATCAGTCGATTTCTTGCCCTCAAACAGGTGACATACCAGCGTTCAATGGTGACCTTAAAATTGGTGAGCTGCGTGACCTAGCTAGTGCCCGTAATGGCGCATCTGACAGAAGTGCTCAGTTGGTCGAACATCGACCGATGCAACTTTGAACTTTGCTGTTGCTGCTTCGGGCAAAATCATACCGCCTGAGCTGACTGACTTCGGTCTGGTCGCTCAGCTGGACGGTCAGATCGACGGTGTCATCACAGTCAACGCATCCGCTGCCGCCACTGTTACCATCGACAAGAAAACTCTACTTACTGTCGGCGTTCCTGGACTATCTGTCGCAGGGTGAGTATGCGATGAAAATTGACCGGTCGCTCACGGAACCTGACTTCTATTCTCAGTGTCCTGGACATCGGTCCTGCATTCGAAGTTTCCGCCTCAGGAAATGCCAACCTCGACACTCAGGCCAATTTCGGCGTCAACCTTGCGTATACCATTGATGGCGCGAAATTGACATTCCCACCAAGCGCAGGATCGAGTGGGGGCGCATTCGCTCCTGGAGACATGGGTTAGTACCTCATCTATGTTCTCGAGTTACTTTAGCTGACTTGCATCGATCTACTAGCGGTCAGCGTTGCCGCTATACCGAATGCTGTTGCGAACGGTGCAATCGACGCACACCTCATTCCTGCCGCAACCTTCGGGATTGACGCATTCGACGGAGCTGCTCAAGCCAACATTAACCTTGCGCTTGACACTTCTGGCAAGCTAACTCTCAGCTTGAAGGCGGGCTCTCTGGATACTGGCTCCGCCGGGACCTCAGGCAAAGCTGGCTCCGCTTCTGGAAACTTCAATGGCTGTGCAGAGGTCGATGCTGGCCTCGCAGTGACAGGTGGTGCAGATGGCAAGCTGTTCGATATTTTTGATAAATCTGCCAGCGTCACTTTATTCCAGAAGAATTTCAACGTCCTCAATGTATGTATTTGGCTCTCTGTGTGTAGGATTGCAATGCTGACGGCATTCGAACGAATAGAAATGCTTCAGCGGCTCTGGGTCCACAAAGAAGAGTTCTATTCTGAACAGGCGCAAGCACGTTCGTGATATCGCTAAGCGTGGTCTAACATGTCCTTCCGTTGCAGGCAGTGTTTCAGATATTGCTTCACAGGTCGTGGCATCGTCCAAGTGAGTAGCTGTGGAACTACACAAGAATATCGGACTTACGCGATTTATATCTTCGTAGCATCTCGCCTAAGTAGACCAAGGCTTTAGACTCCAATCCCGTGGTTCATTTACACTGTCTATCTCATTTTGCATGTCGTGGTGTGGTTTTTTGTATTTTTCGGGGTTTTTTGAATGTCACTGAGAATTTGAAGGCGTATAAACAAAACCGTGGGAATTTCCTAGGAATTTCGACTTAAACATGAGCGCTCGAGAATTCACTGAGTCAACCTCAGGCTCGCCCTCGGTGAGAAGACTTCATACCAATGTTTTTCGTACTCTACATCACCTTTGGGCTGACTTCTGCTTAAAACCATTGCTTAATAGCCTTCAAGACCATCCTGCTAGTGTTTTATCCACGCATCTCCACTGCTTAGTATGATGGTATGTACATCGCCAGTGACTCGGAATTGAACCACGCGTCTGCACGTAGCTCGAACTACTTCGTAGGCGGCTGATGATTTATGTTGCCATCGCAGAAGTCTGTTGGAAAATCATCTTCCAGCCACAAGTTTTCGTTAACCATGCACTGCGCTCGCTGCAGTGAGATGCGATCACGCCTCTGCTAGACCATCACCGTAACCACGCGGTTTGGCAGGATCGGCGAAACTAGCCTCTTGATCACGAAAATCAAGCATCCGCACAAGTTAATATAATTGTGAGTATGCTTTGCTCACCTTCGTGGCAACTGGCTTTTCTACCTTTACTATATCTTCAGGGCTACAGATTGGGAAGTATAATATGCCATAAGATGGCGCAAGATGCCGAGACACTGTGCACTGGGGGATTGTTCGTGCCCCCTTGACAATCAGACCTGTCGACTTGGCATACCGAGGTTACCGGTTGATTCGTGCGCATCACAACAGCATATAACCCTACATATATAAGACGACAAGTCCTGCAACGTCCTGTAGTGCCTTTGGTTCGTCCTGGTGACCTTTCCTTCCCCTTTTTTTCGTTCTTTTCGTTCTTTTCGTTTTTTTCGTCTTTCGTTCTATTTCTTTCTCTGCTATCAGCATGATGTTTATTTCAATTTTGCCTCTGGCGACCACTTTCTTTTTTCTCGGCAGGGTCCGAGCTGCAAACGACTGGAGCGTACCCTGCTTGGACGGCCAGTGTTCCTACGATCTGAAGAATGATACTGCCAGTGGCAGCCTGCAAATAGTAAGTCTGACCATTGTATCGTCTGGGAATGTATTGTATTTCAGAGAGCTAACCTATCACTGTCCAGTCCGGATCCTCTAATGCTATATCGGACTTGACAACCGCCGCAGGATGGACAATCCTCGAGTGTAATTCTGCTCAGATTAACCAAGACATTCGAGTTGTATGCACAGGAAAGACAGACGACTGTAACCACTTGTACTCAGGCGGAGCCGTCAACACTCTCGTTCGCTTACCTGAAAGTGTAAGTCAACTAACGTTGTACCACACGTTTTATCAGGCTTATAAGAGCTGTCTAGTGTGGAGCTATGCCCTTTGCACGTGTTGCCAAAGAGTGGACTCACGAGAACCAGACAATACCTTCCCAGGTTCAAGCCACCATCCAGAAACGCGAAGGTAGCAGCACGGCACCTACTGTTCGTGGTATTCGGTTGGACACGAACTTTGCCGCCATTGATCCAGCTCAGTACGTCTCCCTCCTTCGAATGGTTATCCTGCCATCTGATCAATAATATCGTGATACGGAAGGAATGGAAATGTGACTATGTTCATCCAAGGGTCTAATGCTGCTGGGGAGAATGGCAATTTCACTGTCACACCTACTTCTCAACGTCGCGGTCTGATTGGAGATATTGCCAACGATATTAAAGGAGCCGTGGATGACGCTTTGGACTGTACGTTATCTCCGGATCCCTCCAATCTGACAATTCACGGTCCTTTCCCGCCACAGCATTTCAGTTCAATCTCAATAAATCAACTGCTCATACTATCGATTTCGACAAGTCAGTTACGCTATTCGACCAGTCGATCAACTGTCCTGCAAGCGGGAAGCTACCCGACATTAAGGGCGAGGTTAAAGTCGGTAAGTATATTCTCTCCGGAATCATATGTGGGCGATGATTGACATTATCTGTGCAGCTGTTGAACCGAAGGCGCATGCCGTCGTTGGCTTTGGTGTCGTAGCTGCTGGTACCATTGTTCCACCTAAGATCACCGACTTCGGGCTTTATGCCAGCCTCGACGGAAGTCTGAACGGTACACTAACTGTCGATGCCTCAGCTTCGGTAAGTTTTGGTGTCATAATCATTTCAGATCACCTTGCTGAAAATTTACTATGTTACGTCATTAAGACCACCCTCGACAGTGGCAAGATACAGATCTTCCAGGTTGGTATCCCTGGCCTTGACTTCCCCGGGTATGTTACACGTCATCATACCCCAATCACACACTCTAAGGGTATTGTAGCATCTTGTCTATCGGCCCATCTTTCGTAGTGAATGCACAAGGGATTGCCACTCTCGACACGGACCTGAAGCTCGGAGTCAATTTGGCCTACAACGTTAACAATGCCAAACTGTTTTTCCCTCCTGGATCCAAGAAGAGTAGTGGGGACTTCTCTCCAGCAAATACTGGTAGGCTCATAACTTGCTGTGTATATGCGCCGTATGTCATCTTACCCTCGTTTTCTAGACTTAAGTCTGGCTGCTACACCCAACGCTGCCGCCTCTGGATCGGTAGAGGCACACATCATCCCTTCCGTACGTCAATATCTTTCTATCTTCCTTGGCTCATATGCTCACATCAAAACAAAGCTTCAATTTGGCCTTGATGCGCTGGACGGCCTAGCCAAGGCTACCGTCAATCTCGACCTTGATACCTCTGCCAAATTGACTCTTTCACTCAAAGCCGGCGCATCCGCATCCGTGTCTTCGAACTCGAGCAGCAATAACAGCAGCAGCAACAGCATTCATAGTTCGCAAAGTACCAAGAGCTCTACCAGCAGCTCTCATCAGAGCTCCAGTACTACCAGCTACAAGAACAACTACCAGAATGCCTCCAACAACAGCAGCAAGGACTACAAGAGCGGTTCCACCAGCAGCGCCAGGAACGCCTATAAGAGTACCAGCACCAGCAGCGCTAAGCAAAGCGGCTCAACGAACTCGAGCTCCTATGCTACCAGCTCATCGTCCAACTACTCGAAGAATCATGCGAGAACCTACAATGATTCGTCGAACGCGTACAACCCTTCCCACTCGTCAACATCTACGAGCGCGCACAGCAGCAGCTCATCTAGCTCAAAGAGTGGTGCAAACAGTTCTTCGCAGTCGAAACCTTCCAGTTACGATTACTCCAAATCATCCTCCAACAGCTCTTCGACTTCCCACGTCAACAACTATAGCAGCTCTTCTAACTCGACCTCCAACTCTTCCAACTCCAGCAAGAGCCTCGACACTTCCTTCAACGGGTGTGTCGATCTCTCCGTCGGTCTGGCTGTCACTGCCGGCGCAGATGCAAGTTTCCTGAGTTTATTCGATAAATCGACGAGTGTAACTCTATTCCAGAAGGACTTCGATCTGTTCAACGTACGTTACTATCCTTCTTTCATTCGTTCTCTCCTAAAGATGAAGCTGATTATTTCTTGCAGAAATGCTTTGGCTCTGGATCGAACAAGAAGAGATGGCCCGGCGCGTTCCCTTCCTTCCCATCCCGAAGGCATCCTCGTGACGTCCTCGCTAGACGTGCACTGAAGTGTTCGACTTCAGCTACGTCGGACTTGACCTCTATTGTGGACGACGTCATCAATGCGAAGAAGTAAGTAGCCCGTGAAACGCGAGACAGCCTCATACTGATGGACATATTGCAGCATCATTGCCAAGGCGAAGTAAATCTGAGTAGACGAGGCGGCCACTTATATTTATTTACTATTATTTCACAACTCTCACATGGTATTCTGAGGCTAAGGTAACGCAACATAGGTTGTTACTTGTTCGGCTCGTGGTCTGGGAAACACAAGAGCGAATAACATGGTTTATCCGAGAGCGGCATGAGAGCTTGGGCGGTGTGTTTCTGGCGAGATCTCGTCGACTTACCTGATTGAAACCCCAGCAATTGCCTGTGTGATAACAGATCTACAGCTACAGCCTAGTAGCTACTGGCAGCACGTTGACTGTCGTCAACTGACGATTGCGATGAAATAAAAATCGTGTTCGCGCACGCGTCTTCCGATGGGTACACGAAGATTGAAATCTGCCTGATGAGGCAGTTGTACGGCGTAGACTGGTCTGGACCATTATCGATCGTTATCACTGCCATTAACGACGACTCTTGAGTTGGGTTTGCAGCTCGAAAGTGGTGCTCAGTGCCCTATGGATGGGTAATGCCAGCCTCAAGGTGTCACCTCGAGAGTATTTACGATCGTTGCAACTCGAATACAAATACAATGGTTACTTGTTCATGTCCGTGTACATGCTCCCGATTAGTTTCCTCTCAACCCCTTGCCTCTGGTGTCGACCGAGACGCTGCCAATACCAGCATTCGTTGCACCGAAGCTACTTGACTTGATGCCATCTGCGGCTTGAGCGACACCCTTCTTGAGGATTTGCTCGACGACATCAGTGTCTTTGTGCGATCCGAATACATTCTCGAGTTGTTGATTGGAAGGTTTGCCGAGGATACCTTGTGCGCCTTGGTTGGAGAAGAAGATTTGGAAAGCTAGATGTACCCATGAACGTAAGATTGTGAATGACTCAAGGAATGGTGCGATACTCACAATCGACCACGTCTGCTAGTGGGATAGTTCTGTAGATCGTCCTGTGATTAGTATCGCATATTTATCAGCGCCATCGTAAGCTATACGCACGTATCTGGAAACAAAATAACAAGTCAGTTCCGTGGTATACGAGTACAAACAATCGGCTGCTCACCTCCTTCTTTCCACTTCTTGAACTAAAACATGGTCTATGATCAATATCGATTAGGACATCAAGACAACGAGGAAGCATACCTCCTCGGGGTTAACGACGACGGTGAACTCGTCCGTAGACTGAGTACTGGGCTTGTAGACGACCTTTGTGAGAGACTTGACCATTGTGGTGAGTGTGATGGATAATGTGATGGATGTGGTCTGAGTTGAGTGTGGGTGGGACGAATATCGATGGGATGGATGGCGGTGTCAACAAGCCTGGCGCGTTATATGACCATCTCCAGAGCGTCTGACGTCATTGATATCTTCCGGCTCTCAGAGGCTCGTGTGCCCACCCCGGACCCCGGAATCGCTCGGCTCCAGTCACGCGTCACGTATCCCCATCCGATACCAATCCGATGCGCCAGAATGCGCCAAGACCGCGCGGAGGCCCGTGTCACTCAATACCGACGTCACAGTTTGGTCGGTGTGAAGACTCTCATGCGAGTCATCCACGGTTCTAGCACCTGCAGCGAGAGCTCAGAACTCAGGATTCAGGCCTGCGATACACTTGAATCGAAAGTTCTGCTGCAAGTTTATGACTCCATGTCTCATGCATATCGGCCCCGTCGTGTATCTAGACTGTCCCATTGCACGCAAAAGATCCGGGTGTGACTCAACCGCCGAGGCTCAGGCTCCAAGTCTGCGCCACCCGGTCGATAATTGCTTTCTATGTTTCACTGCTCTCCCAGTAAACACAGTACTGTATGTTTAACCTTCGGAGTTCAGGAGCTCTTCGTTCACACAAATCTTTCCCAATCTACACTCGCCACATGTTTCGATCCTACCACACCTCTCACCACCCTACCCTTGAGCCTTGTGAGAGGTACCAATGATGGCCTAAAAGGATGCGCAAAGCCCATCAATATCGATGTAGATCGAAGGCCAATACACTTTTACTCACCTTCCATGCGCACATTGAAACGGCAACGCAGTTTCACACAGCGCCTTGACAAGAGTCTGGCACTGCTGCAACGTCAGAATGTCGTTGAACATGATCGCGCCTCGACACGCCTTGGAATTAATGAGTTCTAGCAGATTCTTCGGACACTGGCGGATTGCGCGGAACCACGAATACTTGTCGCTCTGGGATGACGCAGCTTGCGAAGGTGTGGGCATGGCTCCCCCGAGCAACTCCCATTCTGATATGTATGACTTGACTAGGTCCTGTAGGTTTCCATCCGCGAGTAGCTACAGTCCTCGTCAAGTCAAGTACTGATATCACGTCGATGCTACATACCTTGTCTGCAACGATTTCGGGAACACTCGACACGGACACTTGAGCATATCCACTATCATCCTCTGTCGCGTCGACTTTGCGAACGAATAAGCCAACATGCTCATCGCGTCGCACCGAAGCATCCAGACCAGAAAAGTCAATACCCCAAGATGCAAACGCTGCCTGCAAGGCTGAATTTCCGGCGAGCTGCTCCGCTTCGTGCCTTGCCAGGAGGGCCATCGCTGGAGGGGCCAGGATACGCCTTTGAGGGCCCGCTGCCGACTCGAGATCCTGTCGCTCTTCATTGTCTAATGTGGCCACGGGCTTCGCACAGCATAGCTCGCGCATTAACAGCTCTACCCGCACCCGCTCATGAGCGGCGTGCTGATCGATGAGCACAAGCGAACACTCCCCAGGCGAACATCTATTGTTCCCAGACTCCGAGTCGGCATTGGATTCTATAACGCACGCAATGAACTTCTTGTCGACCTGGCCAAGTACGAGAGCGTTTTCGAGATCGTCTTTGGTAAACTTGGACGCCTGAAGCTCGTCTTGGAAAAACGAGTCGAACCGCCGCGAGGATAGTGTTTCGCGTTTGTTATGTTGGGAATCGTGGCCATGATGACAGGATGCGGTATTTCCGAGCGAGTCCGCGAATGTAGAAGAGACCGTGATTTCTGGGATCTTGGTGTTTCCTGCAAGAGCATATGTTTGATTCGCCTAGAAAGACGTCACTCTTAGCTGTATTACATGGCAGTGGTGGATGTTCGACTGACCTGCAAAGCGTCTCGTATCCACGCAGGGACACTATCGCCGCCGTCGATATTACGATCTACGGTTCCTGAGGTCTGAGGTCTGCCCGCCGATACCTGTGGTCCCAAGGTTCGACGCCCACGAGACGAGCCGACTCTCCCGTCCTTCTGGTCATCTTCGTTGTTTACTTCGGCGCTCACAGGATACGAATTCCCGGTGCGTTGATCCACCACAAATGTTTGCCCAGTACAAGTGTCGGTCCAGCGTAGAGTTGCATCTTCATCACCATCGTATTGAACCTATCAACGTAAGTATGAGGTACAACATGGACTCGGTTGTCCACAGAACGACTTACCCCTGGTATGAATAGTGCATTGTCGTTACGGACTTGTGCTCCCGGACGGGGTTGAGACACAGAAACTGGGTCGTGCTCGACCTTCCTTCTCTTCCGTGTGTTCGACGCGGAGGCACCTCCAGTAATATGACGATTGGAAGAGGTATGTTTGAAATTATGTTTGACGAGGAATGACTGTATCACCTCGGAGAGAAAGCTCGATACGGAGTTAACGTTCTGGACAGCTAGTGTGAGATACTGCTGAAGCATTGTATGTAGGAATTACCTGTAGATGGACAGCGTTCTTGGACGGCTCGACGCAATTGTCGACCTCCCGAGGTGGTATGGTAATGTTGAGAACGTAGACCGGTTTCTTGTCCGTTTTGCGTGGGGATCGACGGGCGCCCGATAGAGAATGGGAAGTCTCGTTATACTCGCCGAAGGCCTTTGTGAAGGTAAGTCAACATGTCATGTGGAGGTGATATTACACTTACGTGCCTGCCAAACGAGCTTGATGTGAATGCAGAGTCAATTACATGATGTAAGTCGCAGATAGTCAAAATATGCCGATTAATATCTGCCAATGAAGGTTGAGATAGCTTTGACTAATAGTGTAGTCAGTCTTACACAAATACTGATGAGCCTATAGTGTATCACGGGTAAGCTATAGCCACTCCGTGCAGCGGACAATCACATACCTTGGATGAGCTTCCTTCCAAACTAATAAATCCAGTGATTATCATGCTATCCTTTGTTTCATGGAGTTCATCGACATGCTATGGAATGGAAGAGTCTGGTGCTGAGAGATCCGCGAAATTTAATGAAACTAGACATACCTCAACCAATGCACGCCCGAACAAGTTTCTGAAAGCTGCCAAAGTAGATTGCGTCTAATATTGGACTGAGTATTCCTGATCATAGGTTGGGCTGAGCTGCCATACCCTTGGAACAGCTATTACTCGGCGACGCTCCACGCGTGGGGTATCATTTCTATGGGTATTTTCCAAGCTGAACGAAACATGAGGGAAGACCAGTGCGAATGTTTCGATATCCTTGCGAATTAGTTCTATAGTACGTTGAGGAGAAGGATGTGAAAGGCGGCGGATGGGGAGCTATGGCTGATTAGTCATAGGAGAAACGGTTGAGGGTGACGGTGATGCCATACGTTATAGAAGGCGTCTTTGACGCAAACGACTGTGCCCGACTGCTCACGCCGCCAACGTATAGCAGGCCCATTGTACAGTAATTTCCCTCCCTGAATAGAGGAGTGAGTGTAAAGGGAAGTGCAGTGCTGCGAAGGAATGCACCTTCAAGATGATTGACCATGTCTCACGGGCAGTAGCCGTACGGGAGCAAATCTCGAGACAGCTGAGGTCCGCGGCGGATGACAAGGCTACATATGGGCACATGAGCATCGGTGAGAGTGGGATAACGTTTCTGGCTGTATCATACGCACCTTCGCCACGAAATCCGAAAGTCGAGACCTCTCCGAGCGACTGGGGAGAGTACGCTTTCGACGTGCCTTCAACAGACCCATCCTCAGTACAAATTCCACGTCACAGCCAAGGGTAGCGCACCATATCGTCCGGCCTGTTCAAAGGCAGTCAGGTCGCTCTTGCTCATTCCAACCCCATTGTCTCTGACCCAGCAACTCCACTCCTCGCAGTCCACGCCTATATCTGTCTGTGTAGCGTTCGCGTCCAACGCATTTTGTACCAGCTCGGAGATCACTTGTGGAAGAGAAACGAGTATTTGAGTCGAGCGCAGCTTGGATTGCGTGTGAGCTGGGAGGCGAGCCACCGAAGTTGCCATGGCATGTAGCTACAACTTGAAGTATTAGTCGTAGTACGTAAGTACAAGCGCAGGGCTTTGTTGTATACTCGGCTCTCCTGTGCGCTTGAGACATGCAGTACAATGCATTTTAGAGCCAACCACTCATGGAGACTGAATGCAAAGCTTTGCAGCGCCAGGGGATTGCGTACTAGTACTGCAGGGACCACTTGTGTCACAGAGCTCGCATTCCCAGGCCACGCCGTGACGATTGAAAACGGCGTCCAATGGATTTTTGATCCGCTTGATTGCTAAAACTGGATATAGTCGCCTTTGTGGCGCGGATACGCTGTAATAGGGCTAGTCAATTCTACAGTAGAGTTCTACTAGTCTCACAAGCCAGCCTTTCGGAGGTCTCCGTTGGCTTCTAAACGAGCTAGTACGAACTGTTGTATGCAGTAAACCATTGTATCGTAAGTATAGTATATTTAATGTGCAGACTCGGAGTTCGGAATACTTAAGTAAGTATGGCTGTGACCTGTGACAACACCGTCATCGTGACGGATGAGCACAGAGCAGACCTAACTTGTATCAAGCCAAAAGCAATTGTGCATTATTTATCCCGGCCATGCACGGAAGTAAGTACACAACTCATACTCCGACAGCCTTTTTGGATATGACATATACATGCGTTTGGGTCTGACCATCTGTATCTCCAGACTCGGAGGTGTCGTGGCTGCCAGCGGGACCGGTACGAATCCTATCATTGGTATCACTTGGCCTATTGAAAGCGAGCACTGATATCATAGACGGCGGGGCATGTGTTGTATTCCCACCTCCTTGTAATCTCATGCGAAGATGTTTCCTTGAGTTCAGCGCAGAGAGAAACGAGTTCGCATATACTGGGACAGGACACCGGTGATATTAGTGTGTTATGAGGAGTCTCAGCGGAATATACTTACTGCTGGGAATAATAAACTCTGCACCGGTGAACCACATGCTGTGAGGGCTGATGACAATCTATTACATGAGCCGCAAGATGAGTATATTGACGTAGTCTCGGTACAATAGCAATTGTGATGCTTTGGACGTACGGCTAGAACTTCGAACAGAGCTGCGATACTATCAGGTCTCAATGAGATCAATTTGTGCAAGATGAAATGAAATGACTTACGCTGTGATAATGCCCCTGCTGATGCTATATATCATTATTCTCTGGATAACGCCACGAGTCCTGATCAAGTCGTGAGGCAAGCTAAAAGAAAAGGAACAAAGAGCTATCGAGGCTGACCTTGTATACCCCGAGGTCGGTTTTGGAAGTGCGAGACACAAAGCAATAGAGACAAATATATCAGCAGCAACTTGAGTCGCGAGCATAGGTATCGTAGAGGTGTTCTGAGAGAGAGAAGAATGAGCATAATCAGCTGCCTCAAATCGATTATAGAGTTCACTTACCCCGCCATCGTCTACCCCTGATTGGGCAGCTTGTAATAGAACACTAGCCTTAGATCTAGTAGTCATTAGCGCATGTGTATTTACCCAAGTTATCGTGCGTGACACGTACGACAGAACAACAAGATCTGTGCCAAAGCGAACAGGATAGATGATAAGTCAGACCCTGCCACACCGTACGTAAGCGGCCCGGGTGTAATCCTGGGACTTACTGATACCAAAGCCTATACAGGAATATGCAGCATTTTGTTAATGAATATCGTTTTCCGGAGATTTTACTCGCTCGACATACCTAGATGAGCGAGAATGGGGGCTGCCTATCGGTCAAACCCACAATATCAGCGGTCAATTAATGAGC
Source organism: Irpex sp. M6601 (assembly GCA_037039805.1). NCBI lineage: Eukaryota > Fungi > Basidiomycota > Agaricomycetes > Polyporales > Irpicaceae > Irpex > Irpex sp. M6601. Next base: position 2,019 of record JAXQGN010000275.1, on the reverse strand, counting down.
AATAAAGGATAAGTAATTACAAGTATCACAGTGACAAGGATCTTCACCCTCCTATCTGGCACTGGTATGACAACGGACCGGAAGGGAGTGTCAGTACGAGTAATATCATAAGGCACTCAACAGAAGCCCGTGGCTTGTGAGAGCCATCGAACTTGTGATGTTTCTCAAGTGAAGACATAAACTCACAAAGACAAGAGCAGGTATATGTGAAATAGCTGGGTGACAACAGTTGGCTTAGCCTAGGATAGCAGGCGGAAGTACAGAGATGTAAATCACTTACAAGAGAACCGGCACAGCTATAGCCAACTACAAAGAAAATAAGTAAGTTTCAACTTTTTCGTGGCCAAAGTAAGTGTTCTACTTACGTGCATTGCCAGAAGTGCCTAGTATAAGAGCAAGTTACAAAGATTGATCAGAGAAAACCGAACGGGAGCGGTATGCATGAAGGAATATCACACCGGAATAGACCTAGCAAAGAAGACACGCTAAATAATGGTTCACCATAGTACATGGGTCTCATACCAATGCCCACTGAATCTATCAATGATATTTGTATCGATTGCACCCGAAACCTGAAGGTATGAAAAGGAAGGGTCAAAATCTACGTGGTGCAAACTCGGTATATCCAGCATACCAGATAATGATAGCAGGCAGCACACACTGTGATGTAGCCAATCAGATAAAATTGAAACACAGTATAATGAGATTAGCTCCGTACCGAAAATAGTGTGAGCGATGTTCATCAATCTGCGAGAACGAAAGAAGTGTCAATACTACTAGTAGTAGCGAAAAAGGATAGATGACCTGCGCCCACGTTATTAACCATACAGTCAACTTTGTGGCTAGACTATCATCGGTGTAGTCATTCATATAGTGATATGCCTGGTAGTAAACAGTTGTGAACCAAGCTGTGAAGGGGGAGGTAAACCACCTACCTGAGAGATCGCTATTCCGCACAGCAGAGTCGCCAGCACCAGTCCAATGAGATCCGAAGCTTGAGGGGTGTGACGTTATAGGCATACTAAGTAGTAGCTTAACCCTTATAGTTTACCTTCACGTACCGAGGGCAGTAAAAAGAGGACTTAGAAAGGAAGGATCCAATGCCAGTGGGAGTGTTGGTCCTGAGGGGTTGAGAGTAGACATGCCAGGGAACGCTTCAATTGCCAGTGGGGCCTTCACGAGACGAGTCTGTGGGGTTTTCCAGTCCCGCTCAATCATATATATTCAGTACGCTGTGAACATATCAATTTTCAACCCCCCGAACCGGTGAGAATAAACCTTCATGTTCCGAGTGCCGATTGGAAATTAGGAATCACTGTGGCACTGTATATCACTTCTCCGCTATTATACCAGTGTACCCCTAAGACACTTCTGCAAGTATCAGGAAACATTGCGATGGTTCCCAGAGCTCCAGAGTGCTCCGGGATGCTCCCATCTTTTCCAGAGATCTGGGAGATATCACATTTTGTGCCTGATGAGGGACCGAAGACATCTACATTCATTCATAGGGTGTGCTATGAGGATAGGATGGATGAGAGATAGTGTCAATCTCAACACCAGTCCGAAGCATCACTCACACTGGCAGAACGCCACAAGAGCCACAAGGCACAGCACCATGAATGTGAGAGGTAGATACTGTGTATGCAACGTTCGTCAAACTTTATAGTCAAACGTGATGAAGTTGGGATCTTACATGAAGACCACGACGGTTCCAACACCCTCAGGCTGCGACTGGGTCGTGAGATGGAGTATCTTCTGACTACGCATGACCGGGACCACTTGTAAACGGGAACACATGGCGATACTTCGGTAACGTGCATCGAAGGATGCCTGATACGCCAACATACATAGGAGAACATTGATCCCACCAGCCCGAGCCGGGGTCTTCTATCAGGATCGCAATTGGCTTTAATCCGGGGCACAAAGATGGATCCTGTTCCACGAGCTACAGCAGGTACTTCCTCATGGCCAGGGGTGGACCTAACTGGGTCCCTTGGGTCCTGCCCGACCTAAGCACTG
>JAXQGN010000274.1:0-36622 GCA_037039805.1 Irpex sp. M6601 | reverse complement strand
ATGGACCCCTGCCACCGATTAGGGGGGGTACCCCCCTGCGGTCTATGTGCCCGATTTGAATCTCGCCCCCCTCTTGTTCTAACCTTAACCATAACGCGAAAGTTTGAGTCGCGACTGGCAGTGGCTGCTCGCTTAAGCTGGTTCACCAACATCCACAACTCTGCTTGCAGTTCTCAAAAATCTTGGCTTGCGCTTTCTACATGAGTTATGAAGCGTAGAAATCCGGACGATTGGTTCACCGGCTTGACTGGGGCTTCGAGGAATACAGGAGGGCCGACTTATCCGTCCAACGTTGTTCTCGGTGGATATCCTCAGGATTACGGGCTTGGATACGCTGGTTATGGTACGTCTCTCGTCTATGAAATAGTTACGTTCTGAAGACCTCCACCAGTTGAACCGAGGCCGCCAGCGGGCTTCAATGCAGTAGTGAGGCCTCCTGAGCCGCACCGCGCCTCACCTGTTAAGAAAGAAACGAGCATCATTATCTTGGACGACGACGACGACACACCACCTTCCTCTCAGTCCACTCAGCCTTCTTCTCGTGCTCGCCCACTTCAGAGGGAGCCGAGCATAGAATTCTTGGACGACCCGCCCCCACAACGCACTACCCGACCACTGCAACATGACCCTAGTATAGTTATTCTGGACACCCCACCCACCGGTTCGAATAGACCAGCGCCGAAAAGGCTCCAGCAAGAACCGACTATCGAGTTTGTAGACGCACCAGCGACCGGACGACCGCCTACAAAGCGGCAACGAAGGACGCAGGAACCCGAAGGTGTCCAACCCCTGCCACCTCCCACCGGACCTGTTGCAGGACCCTCGTCTCAAGCTACCTCTTGTTCGCAACTTACTCACATAGAACATTTGCCCGTCGTTGTTGCGAAACCTCCAAGGACACCACGTCCCTACCCAGGCCCTGTACCGAACGCTGTACTCCAACCTCCAGCAGGCCCTTCACACACTAACAACGCTCGCGCCGCTGCTGCCCCACCTGTAGCTGGGCCATCTGTCCCTCGACCCAACCCCGTACCTGCCTACACTGCCGCAGCCCTTGTCCCGGGTCCCTCAAAGCCAGCAAATGCTCCACCAGCAACTCGTAATGCCGTTCCACCGCCTGCACCAGTGCCCTCTTCATCCCAATCCAAAGGCAAGGGCAAAGGCAAAGCATCACAACCCGCACCAACTCAACCAGTGCCCACTCAAGCCATACCCACTCAAGCCGCACCAACTCAACCCACAACCTCCCAACCTCGTGCCGCTGCAACCCAGCCTCGCGCCCCCAGACAACCCAAGTCGAAGCCAGAAAAGCGACTGGCAATCATGAAGAAGAAATGCCCGAACGTCACGCGAGAGCGCCTGGAACGTGTTACGACGCAGAGGTTCTTTATGGTTGATAGGAAGAGGGTGGATAGGGAGGGCGAGATGAGGGAGGAGTTTCAGGTGTTGGGGTCGACGGGGAATGTGTATACGGTGACGATTCAGAAGGTGCCGAGTTGCAATTGTGCGTGGTTTCTCTTTTTTGGCGTCACTTGGAGGTGATGGATGGACGGTGCTGATGTGTTGGGAATGTTGTCTTTCGTAGGCCCGGACGCGTTGAAGGGAAACCACTGCAAACATATCGTAAGTCATATCTGTTTTCGACGCATACACCCACATAAACTAATATACATATTACAATCTAGCTCTTCATCTTCGCTAAAGGTTTGTCGTCTTGAAACTCGTACTCACGGCGATTGCTGATCCCTCGTTCTCAGTCCTCCAAGTCCCCTTCGAATCCCACGTATGGTACCAAAAAGCCCTCCTCTCAACCGAACTACAGGAAATCTTCGCCAACGCCCCCCTCGCTCCCAACGACGTCTCCAATCCCCGCCTGCAGCAGGCCTACGCCCAAGCATCGGGCAAGGCGCCTCCAGCGGCTGCCGGTAAGCGAAGGGAGATAGAGGAAGGGACGGAGTGTCCGATCTGTTATGAGGATATGTTTGGCGTGAGGGAGGGGACGTTGACGTTTTGTGAGAAGTGTGGGAATGGGCTGCATAAGGAGTGTTTTGGCGAATGTAAGTTAAGTTTCCTTTTTTCTTCTTCCACCCTCCCAGACAGCAACCTTGCTGACTGAATTTATTTCGTTTACAGGGGCGAAGACGAAAGGCGCAGACATCACCTGTCCGTTCTGCCGCGCAAAGTGGCCTGTCACGCCCGCCAACGCCGGTCTGCGAGGACACAACGGGGGTGTCGGCGCACCCTACGGAGAACCGTACTTGAACCTGGCTAATGTCGCGGGGTTGAGCCCCGTGAGGGATACGAGTACCTGTGCGTATTCACCTACTTCATGTAAAATTTGAAATGCTGACGACGAGCGGTATGTGGTGTGTAGACTACCATGGACCGAGGCAGGGGCAGAGGCATATGGGGTATCATCGCTATGGCGGCTTCTAGTTTGCCACTCTCGCTATCTTTACCTATGCCAGTCGCACACCGGGCCTCTGCCTGGCCAACATCCCTCATACCTCAACAAGTCTAACTTTACATCTTCTACATATAATTACCCTTAATATACTATCCAATCTTGTATATTCCTCTTCACCGTTCATCTGGTTGATTGACTATACCGCGCTCTTTCACAGGCTTGGGCGCAGATGCGCGGGAGTGGTTGGTCGTTCGTGCATTCAGATCGGAAGAATGTTCGAGAAGGTACGATGGAAGGTCTTGGAGGTGGTAGGTGTATAGGAGGTGGACGTCGACGTTGTTTCAGCTTACCACGGATGCCAGGCTGTCGATGAACTACCGGCGTACAACGTTGACGAACTAAGAGACACTAACATTGACATCCGCTCACTTTTGGCAAATTCAGGATCCCTGTCGTAGCATAGGCATCGGTGGCCTGTTTTCGTTAGTGCAAACGACTGAACATACTTCAGATGCTAAAGAACATACATGAAGGTTCTCCACGGTTCTCGCAAGTTCAAGGAGCTTCATGGACCTGCTGGAGTGGAAGGTTGACAGCTAACGGGCCCGGTAGTCGATAACATGGTCAGCTTGGTGACAGAGGACACTCCAACGGGAGACAAGACGTACGTACTCTCTTCGGCAGAGGTTGTGAGTTGCATGTCGAGACAAAAGCTCACCAAAAGGTCCTCATTCAGTCCCACTATATAAGCCCAACCACTTCCGCGTATCACAAGCACCAACCTATCATTTACTCCAAGTACCACGCACCACCGCACATTCCCAACCGACGATGGCTGCAGTATCGACTACTCAGACTCCAATCGCAGAGCTCCGAGCCCTCTCAGACCTTATCAAGTCCTCCGTGGACAAGATCGAAGCTTTCTGTGCCGAGCGCGGCCAAACGTACCCTTCCCTCGACACACCGTTCTCACCTCAGACCGAGGCACCTCGTATGGCGCCGGATGTCATTGAGGAAGGTACGGTCATTGTCGCCGCGGCCGCTCAGCTCATTGCTGCTGTGCGCCCTCCGCCTGTAGGTATGATTGGTCAGGCGTTCCAGGTCAGCCATCATCTCTTTTTGTATACGTACAGTTCTAACTTGCTGACGAATCATTCAGTTTCATGTCTCTTCTTGTCTGCGTGCGGCTATCCAGTTACACGTCCCAGAGATCTTGCGTGAAGCTGGACCAAAGGTATGACGTTCACCCTGGCAGCATCCTACCATACTTATGACACCTCTCTTCAATAAACAGGGACTGCATGCTAACGACATTGCAGCATTTACGAACGTCAACCCAGGAAAGCTCGCCCGCGTGTTGCGCGTCCTGGCGACGAAGCACGTTTTCAGGGAAGTCGCCCCGGACGTTTTTGCCAACAATCGGTTGTCGTCGGTGTTGGACACAAGGAAGGATGTACGGGATATTCTGTCAAAGTAAGTCTTCGATTTCTTGATTCAATGAAGTGGAGATTAACACATAGTTAGCCCCGAGGGCAAACACGACAATACGTTTGGCATTGCTGCGCTCTTGGAACATGTGTGAGTGTTCAGACTTACAGCTCTGCCTTTTACCTGCCGCTGACTCTGGTTTTCTATGAGATAGGACAGACACCGGCTTCAAGAGCGCCGCTTACCTCTCAGAGGTTCTCGAAGACCCTGAGTTCTCGAACTCGGGCGAACCGAACAAGACGGCGTTGAACAAGGCATTTGATACCACTTTGACGAGCTTCGAGTGGGAGGCACTCCCTGAGAACTCTTATCGAAGGAAGTTACTGAGTATCGGCATGGCGGGTGTGCAGAATGTAGCTGCATCGGTCGCAGTCCTTGAAGGTATTATATTCCGTCTATCTTTGGAGATTATGGACAGTTAACGTTCTAGTGCAGGTTTTGAATGGAAGAAGTTGCCTGCAGGAGCTTTGGTCGTCGATGTCGGTGGTGGTATCGGCTCACAGGCAATGGTTCTTGCACAATCGTTTGAGCAACTCAAGTTTATCGTGCAAGACAGGGAGGAAGCTATCCAGGATGCGGAACAGGTGGGCAGATGTCTCCATCATATCATCCGATCAAACACTAATAGATATGTTAAATCCAGTACTGGAACTCTAACATGCCCGAAGCCATTACCTCTGGCAGGGTGCAACTACAAGGTCACTTCTTCACATCTATTCTGAAAGTTTGACTAACAGAACTCTGCAGCGTACGATTTCTTGAAACCCCAGCCTGTCCATGGTCCCGCTGTTTTCTTCCTCCGCATGATCTTGCACGATTGGTCCGACAAGTACTGCATCGACATCCTGAAGAACCTTCGTGCCGCAGCGGGTCCACAAACAATCCTTGTCGTCAATGACAACATCATCTCTTATGCCTCACCAGATGCAGAGTACCTCAAGGCGATTCCAGGTGCAGAAGTTACTCTCCCTCCTGCGCCTCTGTTGGCGAACAAGGGCGAAGCAAACATCATGGCGTACCTCGCTGATATGCAGATGCTCACGTCTCTGAATGGGAGTGAGCGGACGGTCATGCAATACGATAAGCTGTTTGAGGCGAGTGGGTGGAAGTTGGAGAGGGTCTATGTCAATAGAGGATTCCAGTCGCAGAGTTCGAAGGTTATTGGCGTACCAGCGTGAACCGTAGTATGTAGTACGTAAGCATTACAAACCGTCAAATTTGACCGTGAATTCTTACCTCATGGACAAACAGAAATCTCTCGATATAAGTACTGGTCACAGAAGCTGTCCATTCGGGGTGGACGTAGTCTTGGCCGAACCTACATATATGGAAAGCAACGAAATGGTGGCGTTTGATCGATCTTTGAACGTTGAACTCTAACTGAGTTATAATTAGTCGCTTGCATCTTCGCGCGGCGAACCGCTTGGATGTCGGTGATCTTAGCGATGGCGCTCAAGAGAACTCGTCGGCGAGACCGCCGAAATGTGGGTATATGCAGGTATGAGACCAGCTAACAATAATGATTCCTAAGTATTGATTTGCGATAGTTAGGAATACTGATGCTTCCTAAGTGTTGATTTGTCCACGGCGCAGGTTACGCATGGGCCCGGGGTATCGCGCGGCCTGTGGCAACGCTGGATATGCATGGCGGGCATGGTGAGCACGATGGGTGGGGCTGCCGGTGAGGATTTGTCGACTAATGCTCTCACAGTCAAACCATCATATGCTGACTATGGCATAGGCAGCACACAGAAATATTAATCCCCAATCTGACGTACTGCATATCACTCAGTGCGATACTCGCCCACCGCCAGCTGAGTAATGCATTGAGAACTGTCAACTGGACCCCAGCTCTATGTATTCAGAAGGCCCACTCTACCGGCCGCTAAACGCATCAAGGCAAGCAATTCCCATGCATCTACGTTGGTTATATAATAATAATATCCATCAACGTAATGCGCTATACGTATGCAACTCAATAGTGCCCCTACTACTTAAATACCGTCGCTCACGAGGCTGGTCATCCAAGCCACAGTCTCGTCTTCGACATTGCTCACTATTCACACACTATGTCCTCTTCTCGGCATGAGTTCGCTCCATCCTACCCAGTGCATTGGCTCCTCAGAGTCTTGTCTGTCTTGCGTACCTTATGGATCACCTTCATCACCGAAAACCCGTTGACTTGGTCGTGGCAACAAGGAAGACGCAACCCTAGGGCTGACATGGAAGGTAAGTTTTCCTTCTCATATTATTTGTATCGTGATATTGATATGCTGTTACCTACAGGACCATTATACGTTATTAACCCTCCCTCTCGACAGCTGGAACCCGGGAAGGCAGTGATGGCCACGGTTGAGGAGTTGACAGGTACGGTTCCGCAGACATGGATAATTGAACAATGAATTCAATAGTGCATTGGCAGGATCTCCGCCGTTCCTCGTCACGGTTTCTGTACGAGATCACAAGGGGGAGCCACTCGCCAACGCCGAACTGAACTGGTGGCAGGCAGACGCCAGTGGGGAGTACTACTACCGTAGCTACGGTCTCCGAGGCAAAGTAACCACCGACGCGAACGGAAACGCAGAAGTACTCACGATTGCGCCTGCCCGATATGGCCGCCGAAACGCGCTCAGAGTTGCGCATATTCACATGATGCTCTCCGCTCGCGATTCTGTACATGAGAGGCTGACGACTCAATTATATATCTGCCAAGGCAACAATACTGAGGAACTATTTGAGGCCCAAGATATGTAAGTGTATCGGCTCTCACATCTGCTAGCATCAAGCTTAATAAACATCCCAGCTTGAACAAAGTGCGGACTCCAAGGGAAGCCAACATCCTGTCGGCATGGACGATTCCTTCGGAACAAGGCTCGACTTACCTCAATCTACCTGTACTTGACAAGAGCGACTTGAACACTGCTAAACGCATCGAATGGTGGAATGAGAAGCTGGAGGAGCAGGCTCCGGGGAAGGGTCTACGAGTTGTTGCAGGCGGCACCACCAGCTACACTTTGAACAAAAAGCCAGGACTCTTCGGCTTTTAGGGAGCTCCCTATTTCGCCCAAACTTATGCACACCTACCATGAGATCGTAGTTTAGTGGACTCCCTTCTGTCGGTTTCATCCCAAGTATGTAAATTTTCAGATTGTACAAATGTACTGCGCTGTTGGAGAGCTAATTTTAAACATCAACCCGGAGCGTAATATGCCCAAATACCCCGCCCGAAGGATCACAGACACTGGTAACCTACGTTAGCACATTATTTTGTGCAGTTAAGAGCTGGGACTCACCTGGTAGTAGTATGGAGCAGAGATAGCCTTGCAGGTGTATGGTGAGGCGCATGTCGTAGGACCCGTGTACCCTGTGCCTCCGCACTGACCGTACTGGGACTGCAAAGGCCCAGCGGGAGCGGAGCTCGTTTGTGACGGAGCAGTCGTCGAAGGTGCAGAGCTAGTGGGGGCAGAGGTTGGTGCAGAGGTGGGGGCAGACGATCCGGGTACGGATGATGGCGGAGGGGCAGCCGATCCGTCTCCAATGGCAGTGGTAATAGGACCAGACTCGATATAAACACCGGAGATATACCAGTCTTCGGGGTTAGGATCGTTCACAATACGAAGAACACCAACGTGGAAGTCCTCAGAGTTTGTGGAAGTGGAAGCAGCACGGTTGGATGCTACCTTCACAAGAGGATCGCTACCCTGCGAAGCCCATAATCCGACGGTGCTCGCGCTAAACTGCACAGCTATTTAGCTAAGATAGTTAAGGAGAGAGTTATAACCACGCTTACATCGATATCATATGCGAAGTTAAACCACGTTCCTGCGGTGAATGGCACACCCCACTGAGGCTGGCCGCCTACATGCCACTCAAGGTTCGTGTTGTTAGGGCCAACACCATACTTCAGCTCGGTGAAGTGAGACTCGAAGAACAGAATCTGATGCTCCAACGAAGACTATATGCTGGCCTGAGGATTTAGAGTACAGTGCTCAAAGTCGAAGCGCACTCACCTCAGGAGCATTCGTGGCCTCATGCTTGATGGAGAAATGGTAGAACAAGTTTCCTTGGCCCAGGTTGGCAGTGGTTTGAGGAATAAGCTCAGAGCTGAGGCGAACAATAAGTTGTAATGAAATGAACTGCTGTGCGGCCGACTTACCGCTCCATCTGTGAGTTCCAAGTGGCCGTGGAGTCAATCGTGAGTTTGAGGCCATGCGTCTCAGAAGTATCAGCAGGGTTCTTGTAGCTAGGATCCAGAGCGAGGTAGTGACTGGTGGGTTGGCTACCATGGATGTACTGATCGAAACGGCACTAGAGTGAGCAAACTTCACGAAGCTAAGTGACCAGACTGACCCATTGATATTCACCGACTTGGTTCGCCCACGACCCTATTCAGTCTCTCAATCAGTGGAGATCATAAGTTGCTCGACTGTTGTAACGTACAATTATCGAAGTCTGCCGCTGTGGAATATGAGTTAAAAGAGCCGGACCAGATGGTGGTGCCAGCCGAAACGGTGGAGGCGAGTGCGAGGAGGCCTGCGGAGTACTTCATGTTGTTGTGAGGTGCGCCAACTTCTTCATCGATGCGCACGCGAGACTTTTTATACCCAAGACATGCGAACGAATTTCGGGCATACCGTCAGAGTTGTTACTGTCTCAGGCAAGGGCGAGGTTTGACCGCCTTCGTAACGGGATAATTGTCGGACAGCGCACGACCATGAGAATTATCCGTGCTTTGATCGCAATAAAACCTCCAAGATGACGAGACACTCAAGTCCTGTGCTCACGCGGGTGTGTTCGGGATAACATAGGGTATATAGAAGTGCACTGGAGGGTATATGGTACGCGGAGGAACGGTGGCCCAATGATACCTGCTTCCGAAGATTATAAGATCTAACTTACAGGATAAATTAAGCTGACAGTGTTGATCCATGTCGATATCAACTGAAAGTCATGAGACGAGTCCTTGCACTTCATCGTACGCTCGAATACATCCAAGACGTCAACCATGACCGGGGTTTCGCTCTTTCTTGCTCGCATTCCTCCTTTCTCGACTGCTCAGCCACTACTTCCTGTTCTTCGGCAATGGCCTCCTCTACCACGGCATCACGCGTGGAAATGATGCTCGCCATACCGGGACTATGAGGGAAGTTGCCGGATGTCGCACGAGAGCGAACGCTGGTAGCCAAAGTTGGTACTCTTTGTATGGGTATCTCCGACGGCGATCCTAAACCAAGAGTACTAAACGATGGCCCACGATGGCGTGAGCGAGGAGGTGGGAGAGAGAAATATGACGGATCCAGCCGGGGGATGCTAGAACCTGGTTGGGAGCCTTGAGATACAGAACGAGGGGCACCATGTGAGGAATCTTCAAGGGGGGCGCTTGCACGCCGGAAGGCGATAGGACGTCTTGTACTATTGCTCGAGGTACGAACCTTGCCCAAAGGTAATCGTGAGTGTAGGTTAGAGGCGGCTCCTGACTCTTTGCTCGAGGCCTCCACGCGAGAGGCGATTCCAGGGGGTAGATTGATGACTTCTGTGCCATCGACTTGAGCGGAACTCCGTCGCACAGATGAAGTGTCGTCTGCTGAGCCAAAACTGCCAGCAAATACAGAAGACAGTGCGCTGCCTATGAACTCTTCTTCGTCCCAGACGCCCAGTCTTCCGGCACCGGGTTCACTTGTGATAGACACTCGCAAGTCCACTGTGTCGTCTAAGTTGAGGATGCCTGTTGGATCGCGGGGTAACCACAATGTATCACTGATGCTGCGGGTATAGTAAGGATTATCATATGGGGTATCTTGATTTGGTTCGTCATCCCATACCGGATGGCGAGGATGCGGGGAAACTAGTGCGTGAAGGTCGTGACGCTCTTGAGAGGGTGCTTCATTGACGTGCTCCAAAGGAGCTTCTCGGATCAGCTCTTGAGAGGCCAGGGAGCGGAAGTGCTTGGCGTCGGAAGCTGGCTTCTTCAGCAGGGCAGCTCTTGATGAACTGGGTTGCAGTGGTGAACTGGATTCTGCCGAAGATCGGGGACCGAAGGGATTTGGCTGGCGATGGTGAGCATGTCGTCGAGGGAGAGTAGCGCCATATGAGAAGCCCATAGTATTAGACAGCTTCCAAGTCAGATAGTCGAGTTTAAAGTGAGACTGCTGCCTTTCATGCTCTTCTGCGATGATTCCTTCCTGGCTTTCGTCTACTGGGCTGCTCGACAGCTCTTCTGCGTACTCCGGAATGTTATTCGGCGCGAGTGAACCACATAGAATCTTGGCTTCGGTCAAGTCATCCCGTTCAAATTTGGCACGGCAGTATCGTGTAAGGCTAAATAAATGGTGAGCCTCGATTCTTCAGATAAACGGTGAATGACGTACCCCAGCTTGGATAGAAGAGTGAAGAAAATCAAAATTGCAGCGACGGCGAAATTGGCTGTGCGTTTCAGTACTACCATGTACGCTAGGAAGACAGCCTGTTGAGGATAATCAAGTCAGTAATATAATTCCATCCGTTTGTTGCTGTACTCGCCTGTGCTAGAATGAGGCCTGGTACAGTGTTCATGAGCATAGTATACACAATCAATAAGTAAGCAACATACCATCTATCGAGTACCGAATGAGTCGAATAAGCAGAGCCCGCCCATTGCCTTCATAGTTTCTGGCGTAGACATGGAGCAACTACGATTCAAATAGTCAGACGACACTCGCATACAAATGGCATCAAGGCATACCTGATTTTTGACGACAACTATAGGATGGCGATCAGTGACTTGCATGCGGAAGACCGAGGCATGACTTACCAAACTCGACACAGAAGTACAAGAATCCAAAAGGCACAACTAGGGGGTTAAGGACCGCAAACAGAAGTAGGATGTGAATCACCAGAAGGTGGTTAGGGAGCCAATCTGTAACGTAGCACTGCGTTAGCTCAACATTGTGGTCGTGAATTGGCGACCTACAGTAGTAATTGAATGTACGTGGGCGTATACCAATGGATCGCTTGCGTGGTGTTACTTGTCGCTTCGTTGATGGATACATGATGAGGGGCAACTATAGGCGAGTTTAACAGAAAAGCGCGGTGACCATAAAGTTGTACTTACACCGACTAAATATAGAGTGTACGTTAGTGGGAGTAGGAACGTAATCAATATAAAACTCACACAAAGCCAACTCGATACCACCGTGCATTGCCATCGTGAAGATTACTGTAGAAACCCTTCAGCTCAACAGCCATTATAGACATCAGGACACTCACGCCACCCGACGTAAAATGGCCCAGCTGTCGGAAAACTGTCCGACACATCTTGAAGAAGCTTCTTCCCCGACGTCGACTTGAACGAAACCAGAAAAGATTGTAGCGCGGCAGTGCCCACGCAAAAGAAGACCAAAACGTTGACAATGAGAAACTTGTAGTATCGTGTCATGATCCTGTCGTGTAGTGCGGACAGCGTGAGGATAGTGTGAGCCTTCTTAGCGATGAGTACTGTTTATTTTATGAGAGATTAATGAAAGCCTGATAAAGTTTGAAAGAAAGACGTACACAATAGTGGTGGTATCAATAGTGTCAGAATTGCGGTGAGGATCGTAGGTACGAAGGATTGAATGACTTCAGACTCCCATTCGTGATGGTCGAGATAGTGTTTCTAGCAGGACGTCATGTAAGTGATTTCACATACCATTGTGGATGCCAATGTCCACACTCACCAACCCCGGCCAGAAGTTACTGATGTTCTGGATGGACACCAGACCGACAATACTCGTTACTGGAAAGACCCAGAATATGGTAAACGCCCTATCAGCGTATCAGTGAGTAGCTCTACCACCAAAATATGCCATGGCTCACCACACGCCAATATCGACTACCCAGTCTTTCACAAACTGTAAGATATCATCAGCGATCGCGCGTTCGGTAGATGTGCCAAACTTACCTCCACTCTGAACGTCGTCCTCATGAGCCTAACCCAGTCCAGATCCTCATATGAAGGTGCCATAGTAACGAGACATGCATTCAACGGGTTATTGGGATGTCCTGCGAGATATTTGCAAGCTTTCCTAGCGTCTTCTGGATCGGCGAAGGTCACAAAGGCCGTCGGCATAGGAGCATAATCAGTAACGGGCTGCGCGCGTTTCTCAGTTATGAGGGACGTGAGCAGAGTGAGCTTGGCGGTGTAGTAGTCGATAGCGGGAACGGTCTTTCCGCGAAACAAAGTCGACAGGTGTACGAGGGGCTGATATGCGTCGAGTGTACTTCGAGGAAGGCTCAATAACGCGTTCCATACAGTATCATGCTCCCGAGCGGTTGTAGCGGTCTTCTGTTTAGCTCCCAGACGAAGCTCAACGTCCTTTTCCACTCGTAATGCGCGTTCCATAAAGCGGGCAAATGATCCCGGTTCTCTGAGCACCTCGGCGGAAGGGAGAAAGGGCGAAAGAGTGCGTATGAGAAGATCCATGCGCTCTTCGCCCATATCACCAGTACTCCCTTGGTCTGTCGCACCGCGTTCAATATCTGAAGTGGCTAAGGGAGAGTCACGGAAGGCGACACCGCACGACAATCGGGAGGCTGCTGTCTTCAAGATTGTCCTCTTTGTGTGGGGTGTCATCGCTTCTTTGACCGCATCTAGCGCGTTGCGCGCTAGCTTGATGTGAGCAGTTTCAAGTAGACGCAATACCTCCTCACGACGCTCCAGTAGGGAAGCCAGGTCGGTCATCTTGCGTACTACCACAACACGATCAATAATGGGAGCCTCGGAAATCTTCTGCTTGTCTGTGTCCTGCCCTAACGACAGCTCTCCTACAGGCTTCACACGGTTCTTGTATACGCGTGAGAGGAGTGAAGAGCTTTTGTTGTATACAAAGGCTAAGACCCTATCGAAGAATCCTGGAGCAGAGGCCGAAGTGACGCCGAAAGTTGGTTTGGCGATGGGTCGTGAAAGATAATATTCGAAATATTCTTTGAGTTCCTTCTCGGAGCGAAGTCCGGGAGGTATGTTCGTTACCATGACCGTTCGTGTGCGAAGTCCTTTCGTTGTATTGTCGTGATCAAGAGGGGGCAACGCTTGGAAAGGGTACTGGGGATGAGGGTGTGGATGGTATTGCGACTCCTTCTCAGCCTCGGCATCGCTCGCAGCACGGTGGATAGCCTCTTGTAGCCTCTGTTCACGGTATCGGAACGTGTCGCAGCAGATATACCAAAGTGTGCCCAGCCAAGTGCAGGTTACCCATATCAGAAGAACCAGGTGTATCCAAAGGAGGGAAATGCCAGTTGCGGTGCCCACCAGAGACGAGATAGATGCCCGTGTCATCGACTTTGGGGAGACATCATCGCCGGAGAAGTGAAGGTGAATGGGGAAGAGGATAGGAAACGTGGTCAGGGTGTGGGTGAGGGTGAATATTACTATGGACTTGCTCAGCGTTTGAAAGCCGCGATCAAAGGAAACAACATACCGCAACCCTTCAGAAAGCGCACGTACAACGACGCGTCTACTCCGCGCAGTTCATTGAATTTGTCAGACGGAAATTTGATGGCTTGTCGCACCCAGGAGAGCGGCCAACCCTGAGCTATAGGTGGTGCTGATCGTCTATGATAGAACGTGTGAGATTAGCAATACTACAAACGTTGTCATACGTACTTGGCCCATGATCTGCCTTGAAATAGACTCCCAAGAGAGTCAGCCTGACCGTCTTTCCATGAGCGTTAGACATATCACTCACTATCCAAACTCCCATGATTCAACACTTCCCAGTCCTTCCTGTACATGCTTTCCTCTCCTCTTGCGTTTCATGAGCTCGTGAGACGTGATGCATATCGCGAATATTGCCACCGCTATGACCGACTGGTTGATGAGTCCACTGCCGGCGATTGTCAGCCATAAGTGAGGAACATGTTTGAAGGCGATTTACCTGTAATCCTTTGAGAACGGCCTGTCATTGATTGTGGCCATCCTACGTGGGCTCTCGCAGGAGGTGCAGGAGGCTGTCTGAGAGTCCGTAGCCTCATGCAGGCATGATGCAGAAGCAGAAGCACCACCGAAGCTCTGCCAACCACAATTCATGACGGAACCGATCAGTTCGGTTCGAGGGTCCATCAACCGAACCGGACCACCGTAAGCAACCGGTGGTCGCTGCAACTCACTCTCCTTAACTTATCATGTCCCTTCTATCTTTGCGTTCTCTGGCACGGCCAGTGGCCAGCAGGTCCTTTTCGACCTCTACAAGATTATTCAACGAAGCGCCAAAGACACCCGCAACCACCGAGTCCAATGCCGGAATTGTCCCTGACGCTCCTGCACGCGATGTAGTAACAGCAGATGTGGTTAGCGGTGCTCCTCGTATGTATCGATGTTTCACGTATGTCTGAACCGTTCTGAAAGAATAAGTAGGGGAGCTCCGTCATCGTGCTGTCCGAATCTTCCAGCCAACCCGCAGTACAACTCAGAGCGGTACCGGCAAGTCGACTCGTTGGAGGATTGACTGGGATATTCTTCAGGGAGGAGGCCGTTGGGAGAACCCGCTCATGGGATGGGCTTCCTCGTACGCCTCGTAAATAGCTCTACAAATGATGCGTAACTGACCGTTTACAACTAGGGCCGACTACATGCAAGGGACGCGGTTATCCTTCAAGTCGAAGGAGGACGCCATCCATTTCGCCGAGAAGCAGGGTACGCAGCTTGATTTTTACCCGTTTTCAATTGCTGACTCACGTAAACATGCAGGATGGGACTACTTTGTGTACGTGACAGGGGAACATAGGTCTGATTGTCCACTAATGTTCAGGTTTTTAGCTCTGCACCTGAGAAGACACACATTCCTCCGAAGAACTATGCGGAGAACTATGTGTACAAGCCTAACAAGCTTCGCATCCACCGCACGAAATAGATCGTTTTCTTTTCGCTACCCCCGCAATGCATACCATTTACACTCATCTTGTCACGGCATAATCTTTACCTGCTCGTGTGCGTAAATCCGGTGGTACGGGTAAGAAACTGCAAGCATAAATTTACATGATACAGGTGTAGTTTGTGAAGTTGAAATGTCCCTGACATCCTGACAAAATGATCCAGTCTCCGAGCAACAACAGAATAAAGAAATCGTCCATACAAAACTCAATCGAACCCCGCAACGCGTACCTGCGGACGCAGGTTCAAAACAGGATGCTTCTTCACCTCCGGGAGCTCTTCCTCATCTGATACTGACTCCTCATCGCTCTCAGAGACGTGATGGTGTCTTGCTGGGCGGCCCAGTATGCTCATAGCCCGGAGACGACCTCGAACAACACTAGATGCCGACGACTGCAACTTCAGCCTCACAGCGTGTTCTCCGAGCTTCTTGACGACGTCGTCGTTCAGCTCCACGTTGAACAGGTCGATGATATACCTCCGCACAGGCAGTCTGTACCTCTGTGACGAGATGACGTGTAAAGCGCGGTACAGCATCGTCGTAGACGAGAATATTCGTCTGTACTCTCGACGGGATTTCATTCTGTCATTAAGAAAGGGTCAGTGGCCGACTGAGATATGAGAGCGGATGAGGCATACTTAGCCAGAGTCCTGGATGCAGCATTTGCAATCACCGTGTTCGCGAGGTTGTAGATTGCGGTCATGACCTCTATCTCCTCTTCTGAGGCAGGAGGCTCGAGACGATTAGCTCCGTCGTCAATATCACATACTGACCAGGTGGGCAGCTTTAGACGGCTCGTGAGATTGAGCAGACTGAAGTACGAAGAGTGCGAACTTACGGAGATGAATCTTTCAATGTCCGTTGGTACGCATAATCCTGTAGGCAGACCCAGAGGAGAAAGCGTCGCCTCCCAATGATAATCATCCAATATCTCGGCTCCCTGTGGTGTCGAAGATATCAGGCCGAGGACAAAGAAGCAAGTCCTTTAAGCTCAGGGTCAGGGAAACGTTTGCTCAGCTGGACATGTTAAGAACCCACCCTCTGACTGAGCAAATAGGGTTTTGCTCTGAGATTTCGAGGATCGTAGGTATAATCTCTTCTTCCTCGAGGAACGGCAAGCCTCGCTCTGTAGCACCAATATTGCCCTGTCATAAAAACAAACATGAAATTTGCCTCTTTGAAAAATTATCGTGAGCGGTGCTTACAACAGCCCATAGCGTGCTCTTCAACCTGAGTATGATCTCTTGGTCTTCCGTTTCGAGGCCGTGTTTGCGGATGAACTGCGCGAACTCGGGAAAATGACCTTTATCGGTCAGGACTCGACAGCCTAGTTCCGTCTTGGCCATCACGCCGTAGAAATGGGGAGGTACAATGCCGTCGGTAAGCCTACGACTGAGATGAGTATATTTCTTGATGCACGGAAACAGCAATGCTTACATAGGTTCATCTTCATCGTCCACAGGTATGGAACCAAAGGCTTTGGCGAGGAAGACCTCGATATGAAAGACGTAATGCAGGTTACGTTCCTATCATCGGTCAGCAACATTAGCTATCAATACAAGAGGGCTAGATAATGGACGGCACACATACATGGAACCAAGCGTCCATTTCTCTATCAATATATTCCGCAGCATAAAGGTAGCGGAATCCCATAGGAGTTGACATGAACCTGTTCAAGCGTAATTAGTATACCATCCTTTAGAGAAAACCAAAGCACATACTTCAGCAACAAGCCGTTGCCGATATCCCCAAGGTGGTCCAGCGTAGGATGCATCTCGACAACCATCTCTAGGACATCGTTTGATTCGCATGCTTCTTCAAGGTATCGAACGGCCGCTTCTTGGATGTCCAAGTCAGGGTCGTACAACTGTGTCAGTAGCAAGCGTAGTGTCCATGCGTTGGCTTGTGCGTTGTCATGTATAAGCTCCCCAAGGTGATTCGTTGCATGAAGTCTGATATCCTACGAACCCAGAATCAGTTAATCCATTCCTCCAACCTGGCACCTAATAGACTTACTCGGTAGCTTGACGTCAAAGTCTTCGACAGCACGATTCGTGAATGCCCGTCGCTATTCCGCTACTCAGTAGGGGCAATTGCTCACAGGAGTGTTCAACATACATGCTATAGTCGAGATTTTCGATGATGGCCTTGATAAGATCTTCTCGACTTCGGAGTTCACTCAAGTGGTAAAATGCCGTGAACAGTTTTACCTTCTCAAGCAACCTGTGACCGTCAGCTCCAGAAGTTCACGGCAGATCAGATGCCACGCACTCGATGCCTTCCTTACGTTTGCTCAGTACACCAAGCATTTCGAAATAACCGTACGTAAGTGTTTCCTGCATGCGCTTTTTCGAGAATATGGAGTCTTGTGTTTGAGTCGCGTTGAGCTACCGACCCGGTATCAGAACAGAGGTTTGAGCGAGAGGTGAGATGGAACTGACAGGATCCAGCTGTGCGAAACTCTTCATGATCTGGCTCATAAACTCATCTTCTCCAAGGAACCGTATACCTTCAGGGCTCGACAGCAACGTATTCATCAACATACACCCTAACTTCACCCATCGCATGTTCGATCGGGACTTCGCTAGGTCTGAGAAGCGATGTGCAAATGGGTGGAAGAATGATATCAGTTTCCTCATGTATCTTGACGCTTTGATAGTTTCCTCCATGCGCTTTGGGTTGAGCAACGGACCCTCGATCAAGTCTTGTAAGGTGTCAAAACTCCACTTAGTCTGGTCCTTCGTGGCGAGTACTTGACTATCCAGGAGAAGGCTTTGAAAAGTCTTGTCGTCCATTTGCATACCTAGCTTGATCTTGGTTTGCTCCACTTGTCGTTGCCCTCGCCGAACTGCCTCTTCCACAGAGTTGGCTCTGTCGTAGCAGAACATTGAGCTCAGAGCTTTCAGTTACTTGGGATTCTTACCTAGGGCGACCGACGTCCTTGGGAGTAGCTGCCTGTTGTCTTAGACGATGTCTATTATATGTGTCGATCGCAGATAATGTGGTTGTCCCCACAATCCGATGTTCGCTCTCATCGTAGTCGGATGCAAGGTTAAACACTCTTGGAAGAGCCTATCACAAGGGTAAGGACCAATCACACGGACCATTGAGATGTATCCGCACCTGGATCTTAGCGGCGACCGAGAGTGGGAGTACCCTATTCGCCGTTTGCAGAATTTCTGCCAGCAGTAGTGTAGCTTTTCTTTGAACGTTTATTCCTGTCGAGGTCTCGCTGGGCGCTGACTCTTCGAGTATACTTGTTAAGGCCTATCATAGTATAAGTCATAGCACATCACAAGTAATTTTAAAGGCACTCACGTCCAAAAGCCCAGCACCAGCAAACACTAGGATCAACAATGCAACAAACTGGTCTGTAAGTTTCAGACTCTCTTGTTTGTTCGGCGGTGCATCTGAGGCTTTGTTGGTCTCCTTCATGCGATTTCTTCGGTACACTGCAATTATGAGATGAGTCACGAAGACTCGATGCTACCCGAAACTTACTAGTTAGACGTCTCCCGTCCAAGAAGGCCTGATGCCACTCTGGAGGTTTGATGTTGAACAGCTCAAAGAACATATCTAGGATAATGTCCTGCAAGCAGTGATGAACGCCAACCTCAAAAGTACGACAAGTACGACAAGTTGACAACTTACCCTTGTTGATAACGTTGGTATTCGAAGCCCGTCGACCAATGTTCGTAGTGCTAACTTGTCATTTGCACAAAAGTACATAAGGCCTGGCATTGGAAGCGTTGAGTAAGCATCTGAACACGTGAGTTAATATCTGTATCTCAAACGGACCGCTCCATGTGCGTAACATCGACACAATCAACTTTGCTGTCCCTTGCATCTTTTCAGAGTGTTCAGGGCCTTTGCCGTAAGCGTCCGTAACTCCAGCCATAGCCATCTAGTGTGAACTCAGTAAATACGAGATGAACATGACGAAGTATTATAAGTACCTCTAGGTCTGTACCAAGATGCAGGTAAGCCCTTGTGCGGGGAGAGTCTGCTAGCAGCAGGAAGGCAGACGAGATCAAGGGTGCCATTTCCACCGGACCCTCGTTTATCGCGTGCAGAAGTAAGTGAATACCACCCGTCCGAGCCATCAGCCGTACGTCGATCAGCACTGTAGACGTTGGTTTGAGTGAAACGACGGGCAGTGAGAGAGTAATGATACTAACATATCTCAACCAACGTTTGTACACAAATAAGCTTGAATGGATCCTCTGGCTGTTCAGCGATGGCGATGAAGCCACGCATAACAGCATCGGATAGCGGTACTGAGCCAGAACCAACGGCAGCGCCAGGTCCGCGTCGCAGGGATCCAATCTCGACAATAGCACGGATGAGCTTGATAGCTTGCTCTTTCTCGACGGCGTATTTGTTGTCACGAGATAGAGACCTGGAAGAGCGGGGTTAGTGAGAATAGAACCATATGCCATTCAACAAAGGGACGAGGTATACTTCACGAGGTACCAATCCAGCGTGTGTTCTTTCAGTTTCTCCACAGACTGTGCGCTCACCAGCATGTGGCGAATCAGGCGATAGGCCGTTGCTCGACTTTGCTTTGTGGCACGGTCAGCGAGCGCAGGAGTAACACTGATGACCCAGAAAGCATGAGCAGCTAGCATTTGGAAAAGGTATGTGGCTCACGCTTGAACAACGTCGGGGACATTCAGGTCGTAGCGCACACGCAGGTTGCGTTGTAGAACGTTGATTAACCGGTTCATCGTGTCGACGCGAGTCTTGTTTAGTTCAGCTTCACTAGGGATTGTCAGGTTCGAAGAAGACGGTGACGTAGGAGGGGACAAGGGGTTTGGGCCAGCAAGCTTGTGTAGAGTTCGAAGATATCCCATGGCTTCTTGCAGAGCGGTACGGAAATCCTCTGAGTATGCGGAGACGTTAGATGTATGGAAATATGTGTATGGAGATGTGTACATACCTCTTTCTTCCGCTTCGTCCCTTGGCTTCAGCGCGTTCAAGGGTGCGCCGTTGAACTTCCTCCTAGGACCGTCGGTCGCGTGTGCGATTCGTCTACCGGTTCGAGCATTGTCTACGCTCTCAACCTACATCGTTGCAAAGCGGGCAGATGTTACTCACAGGTCTCAATCTTTTTCATTATTGCGTCAATCTTGCTCTGTGCTATCTCCAGCTCCTCTTCAACCTGCGACTTGAGCTCGGCCTAATGGATGACAACCACGTTCAGTGACCGGCTCGTATCCACATAATTAGGGATGTCATACATCAAGTTGCATTTGTAGAAGATTCTCCGCCCCCTCTTTGATGCGATTCTCCAGTTGTAACTGGTTATTCAAGACTTGAAGCTGGCGTGTGACATAAGTACTGTGGCCTGTGAGCACTAACTCAATGTCATACACACCTGATCAATCGGCGACCTGTGGTCCAACCCATCGTTCTCAAGATCAATCAGCGTCGTAGCAGTGCTCGTAGGAAGACTTGAGGTCGTGCTTGCGTGGGCAGTTGTCGTTGTCGGTGCACTGGCAGCACTATCACTCCCACGCGATCGGTGAGTGCGATGGTCGAGGAAATGAGGCGTCGGGACAGGCATTTCTCAGCACTGTTCCCTGCCTGCGAGAGTGAGTAATGAGTAAGTTTGAGGATGTGCGACCGCAGTTCAGCAACGCGACGCGCAACAGATGGTCAAGAAATCCTGATGATACTGGCACTTGCAAGGTTCGGCACGTCAATCATACTCAGACGCCCATTATTCAATCCCGCCGTCACCCAGATATGGTAGCAGGGCGGGAAGCCGCCTCATATTGCGGCAATATTGCGAGTGTGGGAAGCCGAGATTAGAGAGGGCGAAAGGGCCTCAGGGTCACTGAACGTCTCCCGTAGGTTTCTTCCCACCGAAACCAAGAGATAATCGCTGATGAGCCCACCGCAGCTCTTGCCCACCGTCCAAGAGGACACAACCGTCGTGATAGATAGCAAAATGGACTCAGCCTACCACGGAAAGCCCAAACAGCAGACGCGTCCTATCTTCCTCATCCTCGGAACATTCGCAGTCGCTTCTGTGTTCTGGTTCTTCCTCAGGCCTGCGGCGGTACCTGCAGTGCCTCTAGTTCACAAGGTCAGTGATTTGTTCCGTGGCATGAATATGTCGAATATCAAGTGTTAACGGGGTTTGTTTGGTGTTGAAGGCTGTGACGGTACTCAAAGGCGATACTGGCGCGGGAGGAGTTGTCACCTTCGAGCAGTCAAACCCTGTTGCACCTGTCACCGTGAACCTCGACCTGAAGGGTTTAGACGCAAACGCATTGCGTGGATTCCATGTCCAGTAAGTACCATGTTCCGGGTCTATGGCTGGCTTGGCGACATATAATGACGCCCCGTTACAGCGTGTCTGGAGATCTCTCGGGCGGGTGTGCCTCTGCGGGCTCTCATTTCAACCCGTTCAACAAGAATCACGGTGGACCAAACGATCACGAACGTCACGTTGGTGACCTAGGAAATATCAGGAGCGACGACGAGGGCAATGTCAAGTTCGCGTTTATCGACAAGGCCATCTCGTTGAACGGACCATACAGCATCGTTGGGTAAGCTTACCCACTTCACTCTTTAACTTACTCCATCATAATGCTGATATGTATCGCTTTTAGACGCAGTGTCGTTCTCCACGCCGTTCGTATATCTTAACTCTGATCTTCCACCTATTCAACACTTACGAATCTCATCTCAGGGAACTGACGATCTTGGCCTTGGTGACAATGAGGAATCGCTCAAGACGGGCAACGCTGGCGGCCGTGCAGCGTGTGGAGTCATTGGTAAGGCTTTCGTTGCTCATCATCTTCTTTACTTCATAGCCTCACATGCTTGTTTGACGCAGGTATCGCGTAAAGCAGGCGTACAGTATGAACCGGCTGTGACAGATGTATGTATCAAGAAAGCATATCAAATGTATTGTGAGATGAGGCATATGAAAAGGGAAAGCATAAATGGCTGCATACGGAGAGGAGAGCATAGTAACAAGCTATAAGATACAGGTAACGACAGGAGTGATACCACGGGACGTCAAGGATACACAGATTAAACCCAAAGTCCATAAGATATACACCTGTACAAGTCCATTGATGATGGGCTATTGTTCGTTGATACAGACTCGACTGCTCCAACATCGCTCGGCTCACATCAAAAGAGCCATCGCAGCCTCCTCCCCAATCTCCGTCCTCACTCGCTCGACATACCAGTCAAACAGAGGATCGCTCGCCGGTGGACACACCAACAAGTCCAGATCGCACGTACGCCAGTAAGAGTCGCATACCGCAACGCCACTCTCCTTCAAAGCATCATAAGCCGCCTTACAACCCGGCTTCTTCGCATGCCTCTTCAGTGCGTCTTCCCGCGGGAACGGCTTATCGCACGGGTGACAGCGGAAGCGGCATTCGAAGTGAGTATCCATGTGCCTGTTGCGGTCTTTGGGGGCGCTGAAGGCGGATTGCCTGCAGGTTCTGAAGAGGCACTTGAAGCGCCTGCTGCTGGCAGACGACTTGGTCGCGGATTTCTTCATGCTCCTAGCAGGAGGTCTGCGGCCCCTGCGGCGGATAGGAGGAGGGGAGTCGTAATCGGAGCCAGAGTCGGAGGAAGGACTCGGAGGATCGTAAGGAATCCTGGATGGCCCGGCTTCATTGTCGTAGTTGAAGGAGTAGCTGCGACGAGAGCGCTTGCTCGGAGACTGGCAGGCAGTGTTAGTCTGTGAAGTCTGACACTCAATACGACGAAGACGTACCTCATAAGTTTCAGGCGAGGGACGTTTTCCCAGACTTTTCGTATGAATAGGAGGAGGGGAGGGCGTAAGAGACGGGAGTGGCGATGGAGACTTCGCTTGAGGCAATGGGGCGTTTGGCAGCTCAGGAGGCCAGTATCCTTGCAAGTCGAAGACGACATCATGCATAGATCGTTCGTCATGAGGCCACTGAATCGGAAGGGTAGCACGCGGCGGCGTGGGTTCGTACGGGTAAAGCAGCTCTGGAGCGAGCTCCATCCATTTACTGTGGATGTCAGCGGCAGGCGAATGCTCCCTTGACTTTTGGTGCACAGTCTCCGCGTCCGACCCGGCGTCAGAGGGATTGTACGCGGAAGGGGAAGACTGGCGCTCCCAAGAAGTCGAAGATGCAGAGGATTGGCTGTCTTCGTCTGAGCTGCCTTCGCCGCCAAGGTCCATCTCCTCTGCGGCCGAGTCTCGAGAACTGGTCGAACAGGCCTCGAACGCCTGGAAGTCCTGCGTAAGCCCCAGTGCCACCATAGAAGGAGGGGTTTGTGGTTCGGGAGTCTCATCCTCCGACAACTCCTCGTCGATGATGTTGTCGTCAGTGAGGAGGTCGAATGGAGGGATCGTCCTGAGCGTATCGACGCCGTTGAGGCGGAACCGACGAGTGATGCCGTACTGGTCGTACCGGAGGAGAGGCTCACTCCCAACCTTGGGTGCCGGTTCTAGGGGAAGCTGAACCTCCGACGCATTGGGGATAGATGTAATCTGCAAAAAGACATAAGACCATTGTGGCGTAATACAAATGAAATAGACGCACATGCATGATGTACTCGGACAACGTCCATTCCTTCTTCAGCTTGCGATCCCGAGTGCTCTTCTCCATTTGCCCAAGCACATAGTCGATGTCGAGTGACAGTTCCGCGGCCTGAGGACCACTCATACATGAGCTCTACGAATGCACGTGACCGTGAATGAGAACTCACAGGGAAAGTGTCTGCTCCGTTTACCGAGCTGAGCCATGGCGCCTGGCCAGCCTCTGCAGTTGAGAACATGATTGAAGGGTAGTATCTTAGGGTCGGTAGCGGAAATAAGTAGGCTAAAGCTGATCAACAGCTCGCGAGAGGATTGTGAGACGACGAAACATGCATGCAGTGGCGGTGCCTTTTATACCGTCGGGAGGCTGAAGTCACGTTACTGGCCTTTCGACGGAGGCCTATAATGTTTGATCACCGGAACACCTGGATGCCACGATGCATTGTTTGTGAATGTATCTGTGAAGAGGTGAGTGAAGATGTGATATCGTGAATGGGTACGCTATACCGTTGTCCATGTTCGTCCATGTTCGTCCCGGAGGGACTCATTCTTGTGAAGACTCGCCAGTTATGGCAAGTTTCTCTTCACATCAGGTCCGCCGGAGGACTTTCCCAAAAGAAATACAAGAGCCCTTTAGCCTTTGCTCCTTTGTTCGACTGTTCTTCCGTGCAACGTGATAGCCACTTCGAAGGTCACAGTGCCACTCGTATATGGCCTTGGCCGCCGTGATCAGGTCTGCTCAGGGCCTATTCATGATCCAGCCTTCGTCATTGCGATATTCCGAGAACTCTACGATATTCGGGTATGTTGGGATCCTGTGCCCCGGTATTATGACGATCGTGCCCTGAGGCGTCCCAATAGTACGACGTACACAGCATGTTATCTGATCTGTGCTATACTTACAGGCTGCAATATGGGGTATCTAGCATGATGCCACTGGCAGTATACTAGCCAGCTGGACTGACCCACAGCCGTGACTGGAATTGACGCTGCCAGCGACCCAGAGGTGGCAGCACAGACCATCGTAATCTGCGATACGTATGCAAATATGAGTCAATTCGTCTATGCACATTCACCTCTGGAATTGCGTACCTGTTCGAGGATAACATTGGTATTGCACGATAAGCTGAGAGTCAAGCCTGCGATCTCCGGTTTGCGATTGTTCCGACACTGCAACTGCCAGACAAACACGTCCTTGGCCAGACTCGTCGTCACTTCCTTCACGGCTGTTGAGATGCCTATCGTCTAGAATTTGTATGACCTACACATTTCTCAACGTGAGGAATTACAGGATCGAGGTCGCCGCCATGCAGAGTCCATTAGTACGACTGGTATCGTGAGGATTGTTATCTCGTTTCTTTATCAAGCTTTGGTTTGTTATCTCTCGGCATTATGAAATATTGTAGCCATTCCGTCGCCCGAAAGAATGTTTCCGAAAGTCGAACGTGGTGGTTTGAGATAAGTGACGGCGATTAGCAGCAGGACGCATGTGCGATCAACCCCATACAGCGAGTAACGCGCAAGGCTATCTCGTGCACTTCTCGGATCGGTCCAAGCTCGAGCTACTTAAAGCCATGCCCTGTGTTTCATTTTCCTCTTTCTCTTCTCTTCTTCTTTGCCCTCGAGGCCACCGCGCGTATACTGCGTGCGCCAGCATACATAAACCCCCGCCCACTGCACACCGACGCCGAGATTAACAACTCTCGCAGTCATGTCCACCGACCCCGCCGTCCTCACTCAAATCAGCCAGTACTTTGAGGCATTGCAAGTGTCTCAACAGGCCCTGCATGCGAAGGTGAGTGATACAGCACATAGCCGGGTAATGGGATGCTGATTGTCGAACGTCGTTGTAACGCGCAGCTCGACAATATCATAAACGGGCAGCTCCCAGTGAGCAACACCTCCAGCCCACCTCTCTCTCCTCAGAAGGGCGGCATACCTCTCCCTCGTGCCCAGTCTGATACGCCGCCAGTGGTTGGCAGTCCATCGTCTTCGTTAAATAACCCGTCGCTGTTGTCGACTGTGGCAGGCGCTACTCAGAATGGCACTGCTGAGAAGACGCTCAACGACAAGGAGCGAGAGAAGCTGCTGTACCCCTCGCGGGTCATGTTGACCAGTACGTATTATGACTCATGTAGTCTATATGTGTGCTCAAGTCGTGTTAGCCTACCCTGATCAGCATGGCATCAAACCGTACTCTCTTACCTGGGGCGCCGCAGACCCTGCAACTCGTGGTCCCGTCATATGCTCTCGTCTGCCCACGACAATCAAGCAGCGTAATGCAATCGGCGCGCACTCCGGGTCATACTCCATTTACCGTGCCCTCGCTATCGCCATGGGCACGTTGAACCCGTCTCACAAGCCGGATTACTCAAAGACGGAACCTGCCGTCCCTATTCCTCCGCAGCCCTCGTGGTCCGACCCGCATAAGATTGTTTCCTTCGACCCATGGGGACATCTCGTTCCGCATGTCTTCAAGAAGGAGCTTGAGGAGCTTGGACTGGACGTCAGGCCGAGTATCGCTGTCACTCGTGCGCACATGAAGCTCAGCGAGATTGACGAGTCGGCTAGGAAGGGTGAACTCAAGATTGACGGGAAGATTCTGTTGAAGAGTCATCCATTGCAGAACGCCGATGGCACTGTAAGCGATGCTGATCCCGGTGTAGAAATTGCCATTAGCAAGGCTGCAGTTGAGCCCGTTTGGTGGCTGCCTGGAATTGCTGAGCGGTTCGGAATGTAAGCCTGGGTGCATTCACCCGTGTGGTAGAGTGTCTTGGAACTCATCATCTTGTCTATAGTTCCGAGGGACTTCTTCGCCGCGCGCTCTTCGAGGACACCGGAGGAATGTACCCTGAGCTCATCACCCGTCCCGATATCAAGGTCTTCCTCCCGCCCATTGGTAACCTGACGGCATACATCTGTAAGTGCTCCACGTATACGAACTTAACTTGAAGGAAGCTGACGTGCAATATTTGAACAGTCGGTAACCCGGCGTACCTCTCTGATGAGACCAAAGAGTTGACTCTGCGTGTACACGACGAATGTAAGTTACCCTACTACCCGTCTTCGTGCAACATACTAACGTTTCCTCTTTCCAGGTAACGGCTCTGATGTCTTCGGGTCTGACATCTGCACATGCAAGCCCTATCTCACCTATGCCATCGAAGAGTGCATTCGTGGCGCACAACGCGGTGGTGTCGGTCTCGTCGTCTACTTCCGTAAAGAGGGTCGTGCCCTCGGTGAAGTTACCAAGTACGTATATGATCTCACCCTCTGCCTCCGCGATCGGCTCTCATCTAAACACGGTTTCGTTAGATACCTCGTGTACAACCTCCGCAAACGTGGTGGTGACTCCGCTGACAAGTACTTCAAGGCGACTGAGCTCATCGCCGGTGTGAAGGACATGCGATTCCAGGCCCTCATGCCCGACGTTTTGCACTGGCTGGGTATCAAGAAGATCGACAACATGGTGTCTATGAGCGACATGTAAGTTTTTATAGGCATGGCTTGCCAACAGTTCTCTTGCTCACGACTACGCACAACGTAGGAAATACAACGCCATCGTCCAATCAGGAATTCCTATCCACAAGCGATACGATATCCCAGGTACGTCCTCTATCTGCTCTATGCAGTCACGCATGCACGTTTTTGACCTGATGATGCAGACCACCTCCTTCCACCTGACTCTCGTGTTGAGATCGACGCCAAGATCGCCGCTGGTTACTTCACGAGCGGCAAGCAGATTACTGAGGCTGATCTCGTGAAGACTGTCGGTAGGACTTGGGAGGAGACTGAGCACTGAAATTGGATGACTGTCAGTTTTTTTCGCCCCCATCTTCGCAGAGGTCGATATGATTGAACGGGGTTGTGTAAAAGTGTATTCAGGTGTATAATACATTGGGAATTCGTTGTAATTGTTAAACAGTCATAAGCACTAAGTCCATCATCAACAGACGGAGTTTGCGACTTTGAGACGTCCTCTCTCACCGGGTGATTCGGGTTTCGCCGACGGGCGTTGCTTTTCTACCCAGCGTCTATACATTCCTCAAGGCTTTCTCGAGCCCACTGGCCATTACTACTCATCTGACCGAGGTTTGACTAGAGAGTATTTCATGCGCGCGGTCGCTATTTTTGCGCGCAGAAGCTGATATTCATTCCCGTGTATGATCGGGGCTATTTTTTACCACCGAAAGTACGTATGCAAAGGCAAAACTCATGAGCACTTCGAAGTTTAGGTACTACTTACTCAGGTTGTCCCAGGCTGACGGCATGGGCATCTACATACCAGTGGTCAGCTGGCCTGCGAATTTGGTCAAGCAATCTATGGAGGTACCAGGATTTACTGATCGGCCTTGCCTCGATAGTCATTTTATGTGGACATGATCTGTTTTGCGTGGCTGCAGTTTTCGCGGCTCGGAATCTCGAATGTGAGTACGACAACTACCTGCTAAATTTATCGCTTTCACTCAAACGCGGACGGTTGTACAGTTGTTGAGGTGGTGGCTGACAAAATCAAAAAAAATGCTTCGCCACCCGCTGCTAAAAGGACACATGTGGCGCGCCCGTCTACAGTAGCTAACAACAAAACCAGGCTACGATAACATGTGCTGGTGTCTGTCTTGTACAGTTTTCTCCGCATGATAACGGCGTGTAGGTTCTGATCGGACTATCCAACATATTTCTCGTAGCAACAGTGTTGCCCCGTATGGAGTCAGCATGTAGAATGGAGGTGATCATCATGCCGGAATGGCTGTCATGGGCGCACCAGCGCCGCGCATGATACAGCGAAACAGCATGAAGCGTCTCAGCCTACGAGTGAGTATTCGGCTCTCGATATTGGTACGTGTATGTCCAGCCATCTAGCTGACGTCTGCCAAACAGACACTATATAACATATCAATCTCGGTGCTTCCTCAATCATTCATCCCCCAGAAGATAGCTATGGCCACAGCTCCAGTGGACAGTCCAGTTGCAGAGCTTCGTGCTCTCTCTGACATAATCAAGACCTCTGTCGATAGGATTGAAGCCCTTTGCGCAGAGCGCGGTCAGACATTTCCTCTATCGGACCTTCCCTTCACTCCACAGTCTGAGGTGCCCCGAACAAACCCGGAGGTCGTAGTAGAAGGAAAGCTGATCGTAGCTGCTGCTGCACAATTGCTTGCCGCTGTACGGCCGCCGTCTCTGAGTCTCGTCACGCACGCTGTACAGGTAGGTTCACAGCTTGATAACCACCGTATGCTCCATGCACATGCTAATTAGTCTACAGTATCACGTCTCATCTTGCATTCGCGTTGTAGTGAGGCTACACGTAGTCGAAATACTGAGGGCTGCCGGGTCCAAGGTACATGTTATTGATGACCTCCTGTTACCCCACGAAGCTGATGTCCTGCACTATTAGGGCATGCATGTTGAAGACATTGCGACTCCGACGAAGGCGGATCCCTCCAAATTAGCTCGAGTCCTTCGAGTGTTGGCAACAAAACATATCTTTAAGGAAGTCGCCCCGGACACATTCACCAACAATCGTCTATCATCATTAATGGACACAGGAAAAGACATCACTGACATACTGTCCAAGTAAGCGGACTCCAGAGGGCTAATATGATAGTCTGACTGAAATTACCCTAGCCCAGAAGCTAAGCATGACAATACACCCGGCCTAGCGGCGCTGCTGGAACACGCGTACGTGATACTGACAGATTTCTGCCGACGCGAGTTTCTCATTATTTACTGCTTTAGGACTGACGGTGCATTTTGTTCCTCCTACTACTTGTCGGACGTTCTCTTGGATTCCAAGTGGTCTCATTCTGCTGAGCCGAACGAGACTGCACTCAATATGGCATTCAAGACCTCCCTTCCTGGATTCGAATGGCAAGGACTCCCCGAGAATGAGTACAGACGCAAGCTATTCGGTATCAGTATGCGGGGCTTACAAGGAAACCTCGACGTTGTTTTGGATGGTGCGTGTGCAAGAAGTCAAGTGGTGGTTGTATATCATCTCATAAACGCCTATTCGGATAGGTTTTGAGTGGAAGAACCTGTCACCTGGGTCGGTGATAGTCGATGTCGGTGGAGGCATCGGCTCGAAGATGCTGCCATTGGCAAAAGCTTTTGATCGACTCAATTTTGTCATCCAAGATAGAAAGAACATCATGGGCAACGCTACCGAGGTAAGCACTCTCAGTGCCTACCGGTTTACACTGGTTATAAATCCCGAATAGTTTTGGTCTGTAAATATGCCCGAAGCCCTCTCTTCTGGTAGGGTACAGATTCAAGGTTCGCCTTCACTCTACACTAGATTTTGCCAGTGCATCTCACAACGCGAATAATACGTTGCAGCACATGACTTCTTCACAGCTCAGCCCATTGAAAAGCCGGCTGTATTTTTTCTCTGTGCGGTCATGCATGACTGGTCTGACAAGTACTGTATCAAGATCCTCACCCTCCTGCGTAAAGCTGCCGGTCCTTCAACGCAGCTCATAATCATGGATAATATCATCTCCTACGCATCGCCCCAATGTACCATCCAAGAAGGAATACCTGGCGAAACCATTTCTATACCCCCAGAACCTCTTCTCCCAAACTGGGGTGAGGCAAACATCATGCCCTACCTAGCTGACATGCAGATGCTGACGGCGCTGAACGGAAGCGAACGAACAGTGGCGCAATACAACCGTATCTTACAGGCGAGCGGATGGAAACTGGCAAGGGTATACACGGGCGAAGGATTCCAATCACAGGACTCAAAACTCATTAGTATCCCCGACGCATAGTCAGAATCACAAGTCTCAGGGGCAGACGTGATGGAATCTTTCTACATGATAGCCTCCGGTAGACACCTCTGAGGGTGATATATTTTATGAATACACAGGTACCGAATACGACCTGCACTGTGATACGAATACATAGATCCAGGCTGCATAACTGGGGTGATTGGTGTTGCCCAATCGGTTGCTTCACCTGCAACTTCAAGCTTCAATTAGATGCGGCTGGCTTCACTGTCACCCTTGTATAGTATGTAGTACTT
Source organism: Irpex sp. M6601 (assembly GCA_037039805.1). Classification (NCBI taxonomy): domain Eukaryota; kingdom Fungi; phylum Basidiomycota; class Agaricomycetes; order Polyporales; family Irpicaceae; genus Irpex; species Irpex sp. M6601. Next base: position 6,272 of record JAXQGN010000274.1, on the reverse strand, counting down.
CTCAGACCAGTCTCGATACTGTGATGGGTTGATGGTGTCGGTCTCGCTGCTTACTTCTGCAAAGAAGGATGTGCTCTTGTTGAATTGCTATACTCAATGGTATCGCTGACCCATAACTTGAAACATTACTGAGTACTTTTTGCGAGCCTGTGTGCCTGGAAAAAACAACGAGTCGTGCTACCATAATTAGTCATACTTTATCGACCAGTGTGCCACACATAATGCTCCAGTGACAAACGATGTATAAGCTCAAGAATAGATGAGTAATGTATTTGACACCTGGTTGTATAATCTCTTCGAATAAATCGGGATGACCGGGTACAGCCCGCCGCCCCATCAACCTAAAGACCTGCCAAAGTCATCACAGACACACATGACTAAGCAGACTCACGCGCCTCAACTTAGCGCCCTTCTGCTACTAGTACGACTCTACTAGTGACTCCGCTGAAGGCATGAACGTTGCATGAACTCTCGCTCAACTTTGGACTCACTTCATGAGGACAGCAATCGCTCGAATGTCATATCGTCTGCTAGGCTCGAACCCAGCCGGTCTGACGCTGCGCTCTAAAGCAGACCTCGTCTGCTGGACGGACCGTGGACTTGGAGTCACGACCACTTCCCAGCCTCACACGGAAATCCTTGCAGTGCGAGCGAGCTAGTGCTCAAACGCTCTCAACTAGCCTCCGGCGTAGAACTATAGGAGAAAGATACACGCACTAACTTTGACTGGTATGAACACATCATAAATCACCCAACATGTCTCAAATCACTCATCACCATGCTCGGTCTTTTGTAGAAACTCCAGTCTTCCTGGCCCTGAACCCTAGAACTGTGGTTGGCCAGTGGCCGGCGTACAATAGAAGACATATAGGCACCACTAGCATACATCCGTCCTCTTAGACCTCTCACAGGTAAGTTCTTACTTAGCCGACGGTAGTCGCGTTGAAGTTGTCACACACGCTTCATCATGCTGCCGAACTCGTATGTGACCACACCTCTACTGTCGGTTATTCTCTATAGGCCGCATACGAAGTATTTTAACAGTGCTTGAAGTGATACAGGCACAATCAGGCTCATGTACATGAACATCTCGCACCGGCTAGGCGCAGGGCTTTTTTTAGTTATCCCGTCGTGTTATGGCGACTGGTGTAAACTGAAGGTCTCAATCCTGAGGTATGTGATCGCCCAGTCGTTCACTGAAATTGTGACGTGCCGTCTCACTACATTCAGTACGAATCGTAATGTTTCCTTTTCATGCGGCTATCCGCAACTCGGACCATCTTCCGGCGTACAAGAAAAGCAAGATGATATCCCACAGGACTCTTATAAGTACCATCGCATCTCGAAATTTTGACAGTGACAGGTTCAACTGCCTGACGCTCTCTAATAGCAAAGCTTCCTCTCAACACGATGTCTCTATCGGAAAAATTGCCCTCAGCCATCTCTACTCCTGCCGATAAAGCAGAATCGGCCTGGTGGGCCTACTTTCGTCTCAGCCGTTTGCACAAGTTTCCTGCTGGAACGACCGTCTTCGTCGCACCCTGCGGTATGTTCCATGTGTGGTGTCGATGCAAATGATCTTAATCTTCTGTAGCGTGGGGACTTCTCATGGGAGCGTATAATGTCAAGGCTCAGTCTATCATGGAGACCTTGATCATCGGCGCTTTATGGTACCTGGGTAACATTACTGGACATGCTGCTGCTTGTGTCTGGAACGACATTTGTGACCGCGATGTGGACCGCTTAGTTGGCAAGTTATTAGCCCTAAAAGATCCCTTTACTGCATTCTGACAATGATTCCAGAACGATCAAAGTCCCGCCCTTTGGCTGCAGGAACGGTTCCACTTCACGGTGCCATTTTCCTATTGGCCGCGCTTACCGCAGCTACCATCTATCTGCTGAGTCGAGCTACTCTTGCGACGTACGTTAGAATGGCTGTCAGTGCCCCCTGGTCTGGGGTTTAATGATGACATTTAATCTCGTAGGTTTACGATCGGGAGCCTATCGATTCTGTTATTCCATGTCCCTTACCCTTTCATGAAACGTTGGACATATTGGCCTCAAGCTTGGTTAGGTGAGTTTATCGCAACGGTATCATAGAAACGCTATCGACAATGGTTGTCTCTAGGTCTGACACTAAGTTGGGGAGCGGTCATGGGCTGGTATTCTATTGCAGGGACTGCACGTAGTGTGCAGGTTCTTGGACCATTGTACTGCGGCAACACGTGGTAAGCAGACCTGAAATAGGGACAGGATCGTCTCGCCGTGAGTAACAACATTTCTCACGTTAGCTGGACTATAATCTACGACACCATTTACGGATGTCAAGATCGAGCAGACGACTTGAAGGCTGGTGTAAAGTCGACATCAGTCCTCTTTGGCCCTCACACCCGGACTGCGCTCGCCCTCTTTGCTGCAATATTCATGGCATGCTTAGTGACAGCTGGCATTACCAATGAGCAGGGGCCGTGGTACTTCTTTCTTAGCGTCGGTGGCGCGTTCTGCCACCTTTCCTGGCAACTGTACACAGTGGACCTAGATGATCCTGCCGACTGTTGGAAGAAGTTTGTGGTAAGAGACTCAATTTTCGTTGGAAGTATCGCGACTCACAGATGTGCTTGGTTTAGTCCAATGGTGATATTGCCTACATTATTTCTGCTGGAATGTTGTTCGACTACGTGCAATTGTTGCTTCGTTGAGTGTTCGCCGTAATTGTCAACCGTATAGTACTTATCCGGCGAGGAGTAGAGAGAAATGAACTGAGGTATTTGCACAAGGATTTACAATTCGTCGTTGCAAGAATGTCACTCAAGTACATGTGCTGAATATTCTATTCAGTCACGCCCGTCGACTCGTACTGTATTAGAGTAAACTGAAATGAGAGAAGTATTCAAGGCCACTATCTCTGAGCCGGCAATCTCGCAAGTTTCCGACGGGAAAGACCGATACCAATTTAAACTTACAGTACTTCATGCATATTCTCATGAGGCTAGGCTCGTGAATCAGCTTTCAATAACCTTGTGCCTACTTGAGGTTGCTCATTTGACAGTCCAAGAGACCGAGATGCCACTTCCAATGCATGGTTGGTGTAGCGCTCGAGGCTGAGAACGGCCGGGCATCGCGAATCATGGGTGTCACGGTGTCTGTTCCAGATACGGTGATATACACACGAGTGGGTCTAGTAAGCGTGGTGTTCGTGGGGAAGTCAATATGCTATACGGTGAGAACACTAAAATCATCGCTGTCAGACTCGGATGGCCGGAAGGTCATAAAAGGTAAGTAGTTCTTGCAGCTTTTCGTACGCCGGTTACTTTACTCATTGGCGTATCTGAATGTGCGCAGGGTGCATAGGTGGACATGCCTCTGTTTTCTATGATCATAATCACGTCTCAATGCTTAGCGCAAGCTCCTCGTCAGCAGCCACGATCTCCTCATTCAAATTCTCAACCTCAATGCCAGTTCCTTGGTCCACACGCGTTCTCTCTGCTCTTAAGTTCGTTCGCTATGGATTACCCTCGTCACCAACAACCTATTGACCTGGTCACGGATTCAGGGAAGAAGAAACTCCAGGGCGGACATGGAAGATGAGATGCGAATTTTGCGCAATGTCCTACGGAAGATATGATCCCAAACATCCCACCCGAGAGTTCACTCAGGCTGGAGATCACTGGCAGGAGTTTCATTAGCGGCGAACAGCTTGAGAGACAAACGTTAACTGTACAGACACGGCTATTATACATCGACCCGTTCCATAAGATTTCAGGCTATCAACCGTGACAGAGCTAATCTATGATGACATCCTTCGCTTTGTTAAATTGACCGCCTTCACTTGGCCACTGATTCGAAGTGCGTCCCGTTAATTTTCGTGTAGCTTACTGTCATGCTCAGGGTACACCTTCTTGAAGCTGTGACAAAATAATCTGCAGTGATCATCGGTCTATACGGCGGCGGCCCGTGACCGGTAGTTCACTCACTCGAGTTAATTATGCCGACGACCTAGTAGTAGTCATAATCCTATTACTACTGGTCTCGTCTCGTTCATCTGTCATTCTGCTTCAAGAGCCACGCATGACTGACAATTGAGGTATTGGTATACGTAATAACCTCGCTATCGTCACATGTATTCAAAAACAACACTACATCTCTCAGTAGCATAGGCAGAATACGGATACGTACTAACAACACTAATGAGCTTGGGGGAATAGGCGGTTCATAACACAAAATGCCACATGTTGAACGTGAGCACTGAACAGGAAAACAGCCCCAACCTTTCTCAGCAGCGCACTAAGCCTCGTCCACCGCAGCCTTTAGCGAGATAAACATTAGATAGTCTTAAAACGATGTGCTAATCATATTGCGCACCTGTTTGTTGAACCGATACAAGTCAAGATCCCGTTGCACGTCGACGGCCTGGTGTACGTGAATTTCACTGTGATCACTGCCACATCTAGTGACACTGTCTTCATCGCGGTGTAATGCTATCAATGCAGAAGGCAGGGGCGGATCGGCGGAGACAATGGAAACCTTGTTGAGAGATACACGAAGGAGAATCGACGCAGGAATGAGAGCCTAAATACACAGCGTTCAGACAGCATCGCTTACTGAAAAGTGGGAATGAAAATTCGTACCCCAAGTTGTCCGCATATCGCTGCTATTGTACCACCTGCGACTTTGTGCGTGACATAGAATGAGAGTAGGACGACTGTTGTGGAGCTCAACAGTGCACCTGACTCCAATACAAGCCATAACACCGACATCGATTTGGCCGCTCGCGATGATCGCGAGTAACGAAGAGTCCTCCTTGTGGTCCAGATTTTATAAGCGATCAAACATGAGGCGGATACCTGTGTGGTAATTGTGAGTCCCCAGTAGGTATCCAGCCAGCCGGCCAGAGTGTTTGCGAAGAGCTGCTGAAAGTTCTGGCGACCGGTCACAGTGATGAGCACACCAATACACGTAGCTGCGGATACAATTGATCAATCGACAGCGTGAATATACATGGTAAAGACGTACTGGTCGCCCCGAGGATCAGAACTCCCTGGTCATACTATTAGCCATTATCCCACAATGAAGAAAGAGGCATACGTATGGTAGAATAATCCATCTATTCTTGCCGTAGACGATATAGAGTCTCCAGGCCTTACAGAAATTAAATAAAGTGTAGTATGAGACTATAAGAATCCATACCAATACACTATCCGCGAACAGGTTCTGAAAACAATAGTTAGGATCATGAAGTAAACTTTGCCAACAGCCATAGCGTACATTGAATAGATAGGTAGCAGTTTGTCCGACATGAGAGGGTTGCCCTTGGTTTGAGAAGTACGCTTCAGGGTTCGAAGTATCGATGAAACCGTAGAGGAGCTGTTGCAGACAGAGGCCATTGTGGAAGCTAGATAGAAGCAGCTGTACGACGACAAGTCCGCACATGACGCTAAAGAGATACCGTAAGGACCCGACTGCTCTGGACAAAGCAAATTGGCGACTAACCAGTCGGTCCGAGTTTTCAGGCCTTGCGCCATTACCAATCGGATGTAGCCAACGCTAACAATGACCCTGCGAGAGTTGTTGAGTTTTATGAACGATCCTATGATGTCTTAAATGAAGAGTCTCTTACAGCATGCCTAACACATACGATGAGTCAATCATTAAGCATCAACCACAGACCGGACGTACCATAGAGGAGTGATGCAAACCAACTGGAAAGGATGGCTGCTGCACGGGCATTGGTGTCATGGAACATATTGACAGCTAAGGTGAGGCTTTCTAACTTGCGACGAAGACGAGAAGACCCAACGTATCCCACTTTTATACGAGCGTCCCAACAATTGGGTTAGTTTGCACTGGGTCGCCTGTTCAGCGTGATATCTGTTTGTTAGGCACACCACCGAGGGAAACCATGATGCTTCAAGAGTTCAAGCGTTCTTTGCTCGCGACACAGAGTAAGCGTGGCGACACAAAGTTAGACCTCCAAATTGCGGATAGTACATGCAACGCCAGTGAGAATGCGCCACGTAGAGATATTGCCGTATAGTTTCACCGGCATCCTATCATCATCGCGCAACATGTTACAGCTAAAACCAGAACGTTAGGCCGCATTTTTTCGTACACACATAGAGCGGACCACCAAAAACCTGCGGCCGTTGGGCCAGGCGTGAGCTGGAGCGAATGGGACGCGTCGAAGCTCTGCAGCAGCAGTGCCGCGATCACCCCGCCAAGTCCGCCTCTGTGTAAATTGATGGCAAGTGGCCTAACGTTCTGGTTTTAGCTGT
>JAXQGN010000273.1:0-40067 GCA_037039805.1 Irpex sp. M6601 | reverse complement strand
CGATGGTGTAGTTGGTTATCACTTCTGTCTAACACACAGGCGGTCCTCAGTTCGAACCTGGGTCGACTCATGTTTTTTGAGTTCTTTTTTTGCTCATCTATCGTTCACAGAAATGATATCGACAGAATACTGATTCATGAGCCTGAGTATTATAATTACGCTTGACATCGCATATAACTTATTTTACACAGTGGACTTTACAGTAAGAGTACAGATATCTTATGGCCGGAAGTCGACGTAAATGTTAGGACAGAACATGGGGGTTCCTTCAACGGTGTAGGCACGCATAGAGAATTCATGCAGAGCTATGCAGAAGAATAAATATCCCGTCCATGGTCAATGAAGCTCGAAAAGATCGCACCGGGGGTTATGTCTTTCGGGACCGCGATGGTTTGAGTGAACGTATCGTTGCCTGCCTTGATGGGACAGCGAACGTTCTCTTGGGAGTCTCTCCTAATCAAGCTATCGTGCAGCCCGACGATGCATCAATAATCACAAGACAGCATACGCATAAAAGCCGAAGAACCATACCAAAGTTCACAGAGGTCGTATGCATTGCCCTCGGGCACCGATATTCGCGACGCTTTAGTGGTCACGACTGCGTATGCTCCCTCCTGCGCGATGATGCAGACGTGTCAGATATCGAGTCAAGCCCCAGTGCTAGTATAGGTGGGCACTTCAATATCGACGAATGACTCAATCTTGGCTGTAATGACCGCACCCTTGCCTGCATCAGGAGGATCGGGTGATATCTTGATAGACTCGATCTTCGCGGTGTCGTTCGGCCAACCTGGGTGTAGAGATGAGTCTCGTTTAAACTTGTTATTTCGACAAGCGTAGAGTTGTCGTAGGAAATGGACATACCGCAGTGCCCATAATGAATTGGAAGAGAACATCACCTGCATTGCTGCGGCACCCAAAGCTGCGCTTAATAAGACAAGTGGGTGGGCCAATCTCATTGTGTAGGGAGTATATTGCTCTTCAGCGGGGACATGGGAATGTAGTGAACGTCGTAGGATCTTAGGGAGGCTACGATATCGATTAAACGAGTTATATGTATGGCCTGCGAATTTCATGCTGTCGAAGTAAGGTTCAGATGTGGATGTCGCAACCTCGAGGATATGAAAGGAAAGTTATTTAGAGTAGTCTCGTGGGCGTACCCAAGACGTCGCTTAGAGAAATACGGTAGCTATATGCAGAGCAATTAGCCTCCATGGTCATCGGAGGCTCATGCTAGCACTGGATCACTTGTCTCGATTGCTTCTAACAACAAGGTAAGAGCACGTCAAGCTGTGTTCCGAAATAGCAGACAAAGGACTTACTGTTCCTTACATTACAGCTCCCCTTCGTTGGTCGACGTAAGAAACAAGTGCCAATAAAGGCGCCATAGCAAGTCGTAGGCGCATCAATTGATGCGCTTCATCGATTTCCGATTTGCAAGCAGTCATATTGGCGCTTACACGCGTCATTTCCTCTCTCTACAACCACCATGATTATTCGAACTTTCATTTATTCCGCCAGGCGTATTTTGCCGATGCATTATCATCTTCGTGAACACTTCGGGAAGTGACGGGAAACAATCAGTGGCAACAAGTTCGATATGGGAATACTCATCTGCTCTCGGGTCAGCTCGACTTCTCGACCTAACAGAATGGCAGCTTGGCATCACCAGTATAGCGAACTCCATGCCAGAAACAGCAACTAGCACAGTACTACTCCAGTCCACTGCCATCAAGTTCTTGTCTGCCGTGCAGATGAACTGTTTAGCCAGTACACGATTGACAGCCAGTGCTTGCAGGGACACAGTTGATGTGAGCGAAAGGAGTAGGAGATGGCGCGGACGGGTATGTGGCTCGGTGGCTAGACGAGCCGAGGGACGACTGGAATTGTCAATAGGCTACTCTGCTGGATGCTGAGTGAGCGTATGATTTGAACGTGCTCACTCGAACGCTACGAAGTATAGCACCAGTTGGCTGTACAAGGAATATTAACACCGAAGTGGCCTTCTACTGACCAATGTTCGCCGGCTGAGCAGTTGTGCTTTAGGTGAGTACATTCATGAGCTTAAGGAGACGACTTCCAAACATACTGTTAACATTGTTTAGAGAGGCCTACAACGAAGTAGACGCTGGGGACGAGTAGCCAACTACCACTGTCACTGGCACGTCCACTACCCCGTACTGCACGTACGAGCGCTATTGCGTTGTGTATACGCCGGTACGCCTCCTCACAGTGATCACAGCGCACTCCTATGCCTAATTTCGGTCAAACTGACACGACAGCCTACAGATTTCGTGAAGTTTTATGGCAGTTGACGAATTCGGGAAGAATCGTCGTAAACGACGATACTCCTTGACGTGCAACTTCTGTGTTCCTGACAATGTCAGTGAAGACGTGCATATCGATACACAACCAGGCCCAAGTACCTCGACGCGTATATAACCATGCTCAGAATGTCGGTAGAAGAGCATCGACCAGCAAGGTCTTCTGAGTTCCCACTCATCTCATCTCCAGCATGTCGTCGACCTCTCATCAACGCTCCGCTATAACCGGCGTAGTCTTCTCTGGCTCTAAATTGCCGGAGTCGCAGACTTCGACCATCATCGGCAGCGAGCCCAGTAGCGCGAAGGGGTCGCCTGCACCGTCTATTCGCTATGACCAGGAGAAGGGTGAACGGATATACGAAGAGGACCTGGCAGCCTATCTCGTACCCGCACTTGAGAAAGGCCAGAAGAATGCTTTGTTGAAGCCTCCTACGCCATGGATCAAGTTTAGAGTCTGGTATAATCCTTATCGAATGGTGAGTCCGAATCTCTTACTTGGTATCTTTTACTCATATCGCAACGCAATCCTCGTAGTTGTATTCACTCGCCTTCACCCTCAATATGATCGGGATAGTCGTTGCGGCATGTGGTAAATTCCCTTACGCAGAAAAGCATGGAGCCGCTATGGCACTGGGAAACATCACTGCCTCCGTGGCTTGCCGCAACGAGTTCTTCATTCGATATTTCCTGTACTGGCCTCTCGTCCACGCATTCCAAAAGGTCAGTTCATGAGATTCATCACCCATAAGGCCTTCTGCTAATACTCGGTTTCTCTAGTGGTCACCACTCCCCGTCCGTATCTTCCTTACTGGTCTTCTTCAACATCTCGGTGGTATCCACTCTGGTTGTGCTACCTCTGGTATCGCATGGTTCATCTACACAGTCGTACGCACTTTCCAGCATCGTAGTGTCAACCATACTCCACCTGCGGTCCTCGCGTGGGGCGTCCTCGGCGTAGTAGTTACGGTCGTGACCATGATCGCTGCTGCACCTTGGATTCGTGCTCATCACCACAAGTTAGTATTCTTGCTCAGCCGCTCTCATAACTATCATTCTAACATTCTCTCAACTGTTCAGCTTCTTCGAACGTCACCATCGCTTTGCTGGATGGCTCTCAGTCGTCTTCGTCTGGATCTTCGTGTGCCTGGCTGACAGTTTACGTCCTGATGGCACATTCACCACGGAAGGACGTCATCCGGTCAAGACTCAGGAGTTTTGGTACGCACTCTCCATCACCGTCCTCATCGCTATCCCGTGGACAACGATTCGTAAGGTGCCCGTTGAGATCACAACTGTATGTTCTTTCCTTATGAGCTTATTCAATCCACTCATAAACCATGTCTCGCAGCCCTCTCCTCGCGTCGCTGTTATCAAGTTCCAGAAGGGTATCCAGCAAGGTCTGTTAGGCCGAATCAGCCGTACCGCTACCATGGAGTATCATGGGTTCGGTATCATCTCTGAAGGCATCGAGAGCAACACGCACTACATCATCGCCGGCGTGCAAGGCGACTGGACTCGCGGTCTTGTGTCAGACCCACCTACCCACCTGTGGACTCGTGAGATGAAGGTTAGCACTCCCTTTTGTCTCGCATTGCGTTCTTTCTCACCTCATTGTTATGCCTGTTACTTTTGCATTTTTAGTTTGCCGGTCTTCCGTACCTCGCCCACTTCTTCCGCCGTGGCATTGCCATCTGCACTGGCTCTGGCATCGGCGCTGTCCTTTCCACTTGCGTGCAGCTCGATAACTGGTTCCTCATCTGGATCGGCTCTGACATGGAGAAGACCTTCGGACCTGTACTCTTTGACATGATCCATCGCACGATCCCCAAGGAGAGATACATCTTGTACGACACTAAGAAGGAAGGCAGAAGACCCGACACGATGAAGATGCTGAAGGATGTTTACGTCGCATTCAAAGCCGAGGGTGAGTCCAGAGATACATCAATCGCTGACATCTACTCACATGAATGTAACCCCTGTAGTGGTCCTGATTACCTCTAACCCCGCTGGTAATGCAGAGCTTATGGCGGGATGCAAGGAGAACGACATGCACGCTTTCGGCCCTCTCTGGGATTCATAAACGACTCGTATACTATCGAATCCCTACACTTGCACAGATGGCTCGCGATCCATTACACTGTCTGGTTTGCCATACCGCACACGATTCTCTTCTAGAAACACAACGCACTTCCACTTCTCACTCACTTCCCACATCATCACTCTCTCCCTTCCATGACATAGAACTTCCCAATCATCCATTTGCTTATGCATCCATCACACAGTTATCTCCTCCATCCTATTTTCTCTCTCGGGTTTCCTCAGGTAGACTCACGTATTCTGTAACGGGTGTTTAGTATCTCACCAATCTCGACGAACTCTTACAATTATCCTTGCTTGTGCATGCAATGAATCTCGTTGCCACCACTCCTCCGTGCGTGCCAAATACATATACTATGAAACTGCTTGAACCATAGACATTCTAGTTTCAATTCTGGTTTCGCAACTACAAAACCCGAGGTAAAGCGGCGTACTCCATAACATAAGTACACGCAACGCATTTCCACTTATGTCCACGTGACCGTGTGCCGAAATGTTGCCAGCTGGGATAGCGCTCGTGCGACTGTTTATGGTGGACGTTGTTGCTCGCTCTTACCGTGACTACGTGAAATTGTTAAGTCTCCCTAATTTCATCTGCTTGTTCTCTGAAGCTTTTTTTCTGATTATCTACCGTGTCTCTCTAGCAGAACTCAGCCAGTCTTTGATGTTCTCCGGTTCACTACAGGTCGGCCATGCTTTGAGCTGATGGTATTCTTCTATCTAATCCATGCCTTCGACGTCGTCCGGAGTACACTCGTCAATGAATCCTTGGTATAGTCTCGCCTTCTTACTTTCTATGGAAACGCCTCTAGCACCTGAACACAATTAGGAGACCAGGATCCCAGTACAGCAATGTCGGTTCCACAACACCCTTTGTATATCACACAAACTCTTTCACAGCACTTCGCAAGTGCAACCAACACTCTACACGTGACTCTAGCTCAATATATAGTATATTCATGGCCGCTGTACAGGATGAAGGCCCAACTCACACTCTCTCTTCCCCGTCGCGTCTGACATCCCCAGCGACCACAGTCTGCGATGCCTCCCGTTCGTGGTTCTGCTCCCGAATTTTCTGTGTTTAGCGGTGAGTAATGGCTTGTTTAGATGATACTATACTCGCTAAACGCTGTACCGCTATATAGTGTCTAACGCTCATCCCTATAATCAATCTTCTCCCTTCAGCACGCCGAAGAAGGTCAGGCAGTCGGAAACACCAGAATACCCCTACAGCGCGAGCACTCTACCGTCGCCTGCAACTCCAGGACGCCTACTTCACAAGCTACTAGAGAGTCCTGTTTGTCTTCGCAACGGCCGGCAGGCTGTGAAGATCTATGATGAGCAGCAGGCAGTCGATGGAAGGGTAGAGGCTCAGCATCTCGAACAAAACTCGGATAACATTTCTTCGTTCCATTTCTCTCCCATTCGACTTCACACTCCTCTTCTGGATCTGAAGTACGAGAAGCCTTCGACGCGTTTAAATGCGACACTGAACGCGCCTTTCGACGCGCCTGGGACCCCGGAGACCACACGTGATCGTAACCCCAGGCTGGCGCCCGACTCTGAGGATGAAGATCGTGTCTCCCTCGAAACAGCACCTGAAGAACGCAACACCGAAGCACGCATCTATACCTCGACTGGCGGTGCAGACTTGGAGCCAAACCCGTTCTACAGTCCTCCTCGTTCCCCTCTGCCTCTGTCTTCCATTCTGAACGATGCTGCGCTCACGCTACTGCTTGATGCCGAGCAAACTTCGGACGATCAAGCTGAGCAAGAGGGAAATACGCTCTCAACCAACGGGCTTGATTGGATGTACGCGAACGACATACGATCTACTGCCACACTCGAGGAGTTGCGCCTGCTTGATGTGCATCAGCTTGTCAAGCCTATGTTGGTCCCTAGACCTTCCCCTCCGTCTCCTATCATCGAGCATAATCAACTTGAAGACCTCGACGCGGCTATTCGTGACGGTGGTATCCACGGCGATCTGGATTATGACGCAGAGTCGTCTTCTCGCGCCATCGATACTGCTGCGCACGCGATAGCGCAAGCTTTATGGCCGAGCTATATGCTATCTGAGGTGCAGGAGCTCTTGCTTCGCAAGACCACAGAAGGAGACTACGAGGCGACAGTGTCTCCTGCCGATCTTCAACGTTGACTTCGCCCATGCCTCTTTTGACAGGCATTCCCTCGAGCACTTAGGGATCTCGCTGCGAGGTGGCTTATTACGCACATAATTTCTTTTATATCGTTATAAAGTCTCTAATTATCTATTTTTTCTGCTAGTAACAAGTTGAATACGTTCTTCTCGCACGTATTAGCAGTGCCCTTCATCTTTTCCAAATATCTGTCTGTCATTGTCCTAATCAGCTGCATACGTGGTTTCCCTCCTGTCGTGATTTTCATCAAATATAGAATCTTCGTTTAATGCTGTGGCGCAAGGTGCTAGTGATCTTTGTATGGGCATCAAGCCGCAGGGCCTCAAGAATAAAGGGTCTACCTTGACTCGGAGCTTCAAAGCTTCATCGCTTCACCGCCCCAGGTCAATCTAATACCGGTCATTTGTTATCTCCCATATCTTATGCCATACTGCATGCCGGCAAGCTGCTATTCCGAGATCACTATCAGTACACAGTTACCGGCTGGGAACCTGATGTCAAGTGCACTTTTTTCGTTCTTTGTGGGGCGCTGGCAGTGAAGTACTTACCTTTCCTATGAAAGTCACCGAGAATGAGCGTGCTGTTTAATGTCAAATAATCGATCATGTCAGCGTTACCGTCACTAAGTACTCGACTGTATTATGACCAGCACTTGTGTCGTATTGGCAGGATACGGATGGTATTCTTGTTAGGAAATGCTCACCCTTGTGGCGTGGGAACATATTACTATACGCCTGAGCGCGTAATTTCAACACCATGATCCAAACCCAACTTGAACATGAGAAACGTCGACCCGGCGGGGAACACCTTGCTTCTATTCTTGCCATTTTGTTGAACCTCAGTGAAGCAGAAACAGCCTTACGTCATGGTCAAGGCCTAGCTGCATGGTGAGTTCGGACGGTCATTGGGACCGACAGGTTTGGCAAAAATTCGCCGTCAGCCTGAACATTCTGCGACTCCAGGTTAGTAGACAGTTATTCTGCGGTGCTTCAAGCCAAGAGTTCACCGTGACAGCTGTAAATTGTTTCAACTTACTTCTTACAGGCGCATAGCATGCTCATTCAACGAGGCCGCCAGGAAGGTGGCAAGAACTCCAACTCGGAGTAGTGACTGTGTGCCGTCATTGCGCACCCCAATTTCAGCTGCCATGGCATATATCAATATTAGTCGCCTCAATAGAAGCCCTCTCAACGTATATAAACCTCTCGTACCATCTCGGTGATATTATCTCCTCACACAAGTACACCCACGTCCACTAACTCTTGAATCGACTTCCTCTCTACTTATCAACCAAGGCCACGATGACCGAGAAAACAAGCACTATAACCGTGGCTCAGCTTCATCACGGCGATCCTCGTGCGCCCGACACACCCTCTGACTATATCCCCGGCCTTTACATCCTTGGCTCGACGTACGACGTCCTGAACGGCAAATATGCTGATTCTAAATCTGCCCTGCAGCAGGTCATCGACTGGGACAAGAGTTTGTTTTCCTTGATTTCCCTTGAAGTTAAAAAGACTTGTGTGTACTGATTGTATTTTGCAGGCGAGAGTCGAGTTCAGGAGTACGGTGGCAAGACCTACAGCATCCCCGACATCGTCAACTACACCAGCGACACGAACTCGGACTATAGGTCATCCTACGGCAAAAGCGTTACCGAGTACTCGGAAAGTCTCTCTGTCCACGCTGGCTTTGAGGCTAGCTTCCCCGGTTTCTCGGCTTCTGCGTCCGCGGACTACAGCGAGTCGCAGCGCGAGAATCTCTCGCATGCTTTCACTCGTGTCACGTATGTTGTGACAGAGTACGACTTGTCCCTTCCTCCAGTTTCTCAAGTCCAGAAGTACTTGAAATCGTGGTTCATGGACGACCTCGAGAACAGGGACCCCATTGACTTCTATAGGGAGTATGGCACCCATCTCCTTCGCTCGCTCACGATCGGTGGCCGGGCGATGTTTTTGACCTCTACCGATACTCGCACGTACAGCTCCTCGATGTCGATTGAGGCTGCCGCCCATATCTCAGCGTCATACCTCGTCGCATCGGGATCGATGGACTTGTCAACTGAGCAGAAGAAGGCAATGGAAAGCTTCAATGAGTCCAGCGAGACGGCGGTGGTGACCAGTAAGTTTATCACACATTGTCTTTTTTGACATTTATTCACTCGTTGTTTCTACTAGGGGGCGGTGACGCACGTTATGGTAATGAAGAGTTCCTCAAGAACGTCGAAGCCTGGGCGGCTTCCGTCAGAGACTTCCCTGAGTACGTCTCGAATGTAGACATTGATCCCGACATTGTTGCGCTAATGTCGAGCCAGGTTCATCGATTTCGGATCTTTGCCATGTTTTGTCGCATTGTCTGAGCTCGCCTCCACTGAGGCTCGCCGTAAGATCCTCCGGGAAGGCTACGCTCAATACGTGAAGATCTATTCAAAGGACTTGGAACTCCCTGGTCCGTACTTGAGGATTCGTACTACGAGCGATCTCGACAAAAGCTTGGAGGCATATCTGTCCATCACCTCCAATTCGTGGATAACCATAAAGTACCCAACGAGTAAGCATTCCCTTCTGCGTTGTTGGAACGTATCTGATTATCGTCGTTCAAGATCACACGAGTGATTGGTACATGATATCACCTGGTCTTGGAGGCATTCCAGCCGTCATCGCTTCGGAGCTCGTACCAGGTGCTCTTGCGCCTGTCAAATGGGAAGTTGAGTTCGTCGGTTCATACAATCCATCTAAGGAACGCACAATATTCTGGCGTGCCCTTCCTCCATCTTCCGACTATCTCGCTGTAGGCTGCGTGGCATCCATGGTCTCCGCCAACTCAAGTATCCCTACCCAGCCTCCCGCCGATATTGCAGCTCGCTTTAGAGCAGTACATAAGCGGGCGCTCACTACTCCGGCCAAGAATCTCAGCCCACTCTATCACTATTACAGCGACACCGTGACCCAGGACGTTGTCTTTGGTGTTGACGGTCGCTATATACAGGCGAATACCACCATCCCGAACAAAGCAGACTGTTATATTCTCGATCCCAAAAACACTGTCGAGGAGTTCAGCTTCAACACTTGATTCGTACGCTTGAGCACATCAAAAATGTCAATGTAGTTCAGTCATCTGTAAACAAATGCACTTGCTAGCCGTGGATTGTATATTGAAACGATGGAATGACAATCACCTGGCTTGGTATCGTCCAATCATGAGTATCGCATGTTCAACCTGTGTTATATAGTAAGCATCTAGAAAGTCGTCGTAGTAACATTGGGGTGGAGACTCTGACCATGGAGAGTGGCACAAGATATTGAAAATAGCCACACGGAATGTCCACCACCAGTGACAGACATCATGAGTCCGTTGTTCACCGGAGATTATGTACGCCGCATTCATCAGTACACATGGTATTCTACCTCCTAAGTATACTAAAACGCCCGTTAGAGACGTGTCAAGACACTGAACTTGAAGATGGTAAATATATTGCAAACGTTCGAAACATGTATATGGCACGCCCGCGGGCATGCGGATGAACCATGACCTCAACGATTGGTAGTCCATGTGAGTTGTCCGGAACAGAGATCACGAAATGGTGCGAACGAGTGAGATCGGTAATTCTGCGTCGTATAAAGAGGCAGTACCGCGAAAGTCTACGTCTACACCCCACTGAGTACACTTCGGCTTCTATAGCTCAAACTCCAGCCAAACCTCACAGTAAGTACAGCGATAGAGATATCGTATTATCACTCACCGGTACGTTTTCACCATAACAGCAATATCATCCAGCATAATGAAGTTCATCGCCTCCGCCATGTTGATCGTACTCACCGCCGTGAGCGTCGTCAGTGCTCGTCCTGCGCCTGGCGGCCCGTGCAACAATCCAAATGACCCAGCAAGCTGCTGCCCCCGTTGTCTAGAACACGAGGCTATCAAAGCTGAGTGAAGGTAACGCCTTTCAATCGGACGAAGAGACAACCCAGGCCTAAGTAATTTTGACAGGTGAGTCTTCACATGATACCACCATATTCAATAGTTTCGCTTACAGCTCTTCCTGTTTACATTCTCATAGCTGGTGGATATTGGATGGTGCCCTTTGCAGCGGAACGTTTGGCTTGCTGAGTTGCTCGTGGAGCATGTGACGTTGTGAAGATATCGTAGAAAGAGGAGTTAACAAAGGAAGCCAGCTGATGGGATATATCGAAATATGAATTTACTCAACTTATTTACGGCTTCATACCTGTCACGCATGGCCTATGCCATGAGCAACCAACTCTGAAGCTTCAAGCCATACCGATTCCACTCGCTGGCCCACGAGCATTGCTGACGATTATTTACTATCTCTCCGAAATGAGAAGGAGTTCTGGGAAGGTATGTAGCGACGAATCGAGGGAGAAGGGTTAACCTTACTCCACGCACCTGCACAAGACTGATTCGGTTTTCAATTTGTAGCAGCATCAGTGAGATATCATGGGTTGCACTCAGAGCGTTCTTGTTAGTGTAACCAGGTGGTGCGACATGGCTCGGAAACCCTGTAGTCAGCGCGTATCGGATGCTTCGGCGACGTGCTTCCTCAATCCTTAAGTTCTTGCTTTCTGCCTCGATCGCGCCCGCGCAACACTGATTTTCTGACTTCATGTCATACGTGCATGGTCATCGGAAGATTTACGCAGAGATTTCCTAGAAAGAGCTATGAGTACCTTCTCGTCGGTCGAATCATTGATGCACACGGCTACCTAGCCTTCACGCTATCGCTAGCACGACCAAGGTGCCGTATTTGTGTGACGTGTGTACAACACATCTCTGCGCGTATATCCTAGTACCGCTTAGTACCGTCGTAGCAGAACTCCTGGGCACGATGCACATGGGGTAGCGTCAATGATAGCAATGGAGATATGTTTTATCATAAACTCACCCAGATTGCCTCGGGCTCTGATCGACGGAGAGCCAATGGAGCTCAAGGGTTTGCGTATGCTAAATGAGCCCACCACACGTTACTTGTACATGAGACCAAGAGCCTACCCACTGAATGACAGATATCAACCTGTAAATGACCTCGTTTGTCTTCTCGTGTGGAAGGAGCGCTATGTGGGCTCCATTTCAGTGGCGAGGCAGGCTGGGACATCGCTTGAAGACATCGGGCCTGGCTTACGGTCAACAAATTACCTGATTGAGAGCTTCAGCCATGTGCACTCCAGAGAGTGCCGATAGCCAGGCATGGAGAGCAAGCCCATTGAACGGACACCTGTCGGAAGCGTTTTGGACCCACCGATAGGAGACATATCTCCGGTCAAAATGATACATTACGGATCTTCTGAAAGGAAAGTACTTGGCAGCTCGTATCTTGCGCCCATATGTAGGGGAGTTTATAAACCTGGTGATTCCTGTCAATGTGAGCCTCAGTCCTTTCTCTCGACTTACTTGAAGGGTAAGCGCGAAGGTCTTACATATGCTCTGAACTAACTCTCCATTCTGCCCCACAGTTTGTTCACATCATGAAGATCACTTTCACCAAGGCCGTCCTCTTCCTCGCTGCTGTCAGTTCTGCCAACGCAGCCTGCTGTGAAATGGCGAGCAACCCCCGCTTATGCGGTTTCCGCAAGAGGGATGCGGAGCCTGTCGATGTCAGTCAGATGAAGGGAGGCGCCTTGTTAGGCTCCCGCGAAGCACTGATATGCTGTTGCTCGGCCTCAACGTGCCCACCTGGCGGCGGATGCGTGAGTACCAAAGAATACTGAGCATCATCTTGGTCATGATCACTTACTCGTCGTTATTATAGTGATCGGCGAGACAGATAAAGAGCTTGAGCCAGCCAATATATCTTGTAATAACCAACCGAAGCAATCGAGATGGTGTCGAGATGGGAGCCCGAAGTCAATTTGAAGCCCGAACGGGAAGTTATACTAGTCGGAGCGCCCTTGTTGTAAATGATCCGCATTGACCGATTGTGCTATAATTAGCTGAAGGCGCATCAGCGGCGAAGTGCGTTAACCCGGGCCCCCGCGTCAGATTTGCACGTCGATCTGTCCTCAGCCTCTCGCTGTGATGATCACTGGCATGTCTGCAAAGCACGGTGTTGCAACGATATTAACGCGCTGTCCGCCTCTCTGTTGTGGTTGTTGTCGTCGCTGTTCTCCGTCGTTCTTATGTCGACAATGATATTAGGGTGGTTTACAATCATCTAGACAAGCATTGTCAACAACATACACTGGTGTCCCCAAGGCCTCGATACAGTGGCTTCTATTCCCCAGCCTGTTTTCATCAAGCGTGAGACCGAGACACGCAGTTATTGATTATCATTGCAGTACTTGTGCGAGGAAGCTGGCAGTTGGTTGTGCCTGCAGCTTGTCCTCTTACCCCTTCCTACTCTCTCCCTGACTTGCACTACAAGCTTGGGCACTCAATTCAAACACCCAACGACGACGTCCAAAGTACGTGATTATTCTTGCACTACGAAACTATCGCTCACTACTGGAATCTGCATGTTACAGGATGAATCTTAAGCTCGTGTATCGTGCGCTGCGGCGCATCTCGTTATGGTCCATGGAATACTACTCGGACGTCCATGTCGAAGGCCAGGAACATGTACTCGAAGCAGGACCTCTCATTATGTGAGTGAAAACTCAGCGTAGACCCCTCAATGAGACTCATTCCTCGCAGTACGCCATGTCACCACAACGAGATCATTGACATTGCAACACTCAGTGCGTTTCCCCTTTCCATGAACGCGGTGGCCCTAATAGGCTGACTATATGCGCATATTTAGCTGTCACTATGCCTCACCGGCGCTGTGTATGCTTCTGGGCGAAAGCCAGCATGTTCAAAAACCCTATAGCCGGCTGGACGCTTACCTCTTCAGGCGCGATCCCTGTTCGTCGAAACCCTAACAGCGCTGCGACCTCAGAATCAAATGGAACAGGCAATGGCTCGACGAAACCGGAAGATAAGGCTAACGACACACGAACGTCGCTCTTTCGGGAGACGTTCGAAGCACTCGACATTGGCGAGGTTATCGGCTTGTTCCCCGAAGGTACAAGCTACACCGAACCCCAAATTGCTCAAATTAAGGATGGAGCATCTTATGTTGCCTTGGAGTATGCGCGTTGGCAGAAACACCAGCCTCCTGACACAAAAGCACAGAAGCTCACGATTGTGCCGGTTGGGGTCGTGTATACGAACAAGTCGAGGTATCAAAGTCGCGTAAGTTCTCTCTGCACTGTACGCGTCCCTACTGAAAGACTGATGTCTGTTCTATGTAGGTGTCTGTGCGCTACGGCGAACCAATAGACTTGGACTTCTTTGCTTCACGATATCTGTCTGCATCTGACTCTGACGCAGCACGCGCTGTCACAAAGAGCCTAACGACGGAAATCGAGAAACGGCTCATCGAGTTGACTATAAATGCACCCGACTGGTACATGAATCCTGTCCATTCGTGTTTTCAGCTGTACTGATTACTCGCTTGTTAGGGATACTTGGTTTGCTGCTAGTATTGCGCGGGATATTGCATGGAAGGGTAGTGAGAATGTACCCACGAAAGATTGGGTCACAGTCTCACAGAAGTAAGTATGCTCGATTCTTTCTATTTACCTTCGATCTAAAGACAATTGCAGGTTCATTGATCTCTTCACCGAGCCCACCACTACATCTGCGGTAGCCGCCAAAGGAAAGAAAACCCTCGTCAGCTATTACAGTCTCCTACACTACACCAATATTCCACACGACACCCTCGTCCAAGTCTACCCTTCGTCAACACTTCCAACCGCATCAACCGCTCTACTCACTTTTGTCCACCACCTTCTGGTCCTTCTCCTGCATCCTCGCTTCTGGCTGTTCCTTCCAGCATTCATCCTGCATATACCCGCATACCTCGTCGGCCCACCTACCGCACGGAAGTTAATGAAACCAGGCGAAGAAGAGACAGTCGCAGAGCTGACCGTCGTCCCCTCCGGATTAGCCTTTGGAATCACATCATGGATCGCCTCGTTTAAGTTCGCCAATGTGCTTCTGAGCGGAAAACTTGCGGATCGCTGGCCGGGCATGCCTGGAGCCTTGAGGACGGCTGGAGACTGGTTCGTGAGGGACGTTCCCAGCGTATGTGGGCTGAAGAGGGTGGTCGCAACACTTACAGTTATGTACTGGACGACGTGGGTCGTGTTTAAATGGCACTCGTTACTGATCAAGGGTGAGTTGGCAGCCGCCTGTCTATGTGATCAAGTTCTGATCAACCACGCACCACGCATCCACTCGCAGGGAATTACAGACAGTAAGCTGCTATACTGCGCATCGCTGAATGACTGTTCACTTAACCTCCCTGATATAGGTATCAACGTGCTCTTGTCTCATGGAAGATCCTCCTCGGCGTCCTCTCAAACCCCTCTCGAGACGTCCCAGAAGACAGATTGGAGCAATACGCTCGCCCGCCGCTACCAGCCCCAAACAAATACATCAAAAGGCGAAGCCCGTTACCGGTTGAAGACTCAGATTTCAGTGTTCGGGCGAAGGTCAAGTCTCCAGGTTCAACCCCCCTTGTTCGGCACCTGTTCGCTGCGCGTGACGCGGCTGAATCTGTCGTTCGGGCGTTGAGCCAGTGAGGGCACCTACGGATTTTCTTTCCACGGCTATTTACCAGAGAGTAATGCGAGGTTGTACCCTATTTATTACACTGTTACTGTTGTTGTACCAGGGATCAGCGAGGAACAATGAGGCCTGTGGCCTGGGTATGGAAGGATTCAAGTATCACTAGCCTGGAGCGATATGTAGGTTATGGGTTATGCATAGATGTGTGTAGTAACGTTAACAGTATACAGTCTCATACGTACTACCTTCTTTCGAAGCTATCTAAAGTAACCAGACCGAGAGAGGAGAGAAGTGGTATGCAAGTCCGAGGGCAAGATTGTTTCGACATGGAAATGCAAAGCTTCTCACGAAGCGAGATGTAAATGGACATGAGGACAGGGAGTGTATGTGACATTGCAATGCTGCGAACATCAAACAAAGGGAAGTAAAAGAAAGATTATGCCGTCTCTGCGAGGTCGGCAAGTTGTATATCCGTGATACCGTTTCCAGTCCAGTCCTGAGCGCGTTCTTTCTTGTAGTCGTATCCAACAAAGTTTAGAACACTGGGCCGAAATATCAGCAAGATGCATCCCTAGCAGTACGACCGACACTTACTAGATAGTACCATCAGCGCATCCAACCACAACTTCTTCGTGGCTGAGCTGCATAGACATCGGGTTCTTCTCATGTGTAGCCAGTCCTTGGAATTTAGGCGGAAGAGAGCCTTTCAGACCCTTCAGTCCGGAGGCGGTAGCTGTATCTACATCTGCCATAGCTGCCCATGCGCCACCGAGGGGTATAATATTGTTATCATAGTCGACCGGTGACACTGGAGTCGATTGCCCGCTTTCGCTTAGGTCCACAGTCGAGTCATCACCATCTTCAGGTATCCGCTGCGTATCATCCTTCTCGCGATGAGTCGACATGAAGATCTACATCAAGTAGGTATAAGGAAGAGACCAGGATAATCGCAGATGAACCTCACGTACGGTACGATTCGCCCCACTTCTGGTGCTGAAGCGAGTAGCAGTAACAACACGTCGCTTCCGTGGGTCCACAGCACCCACAGCGACGTCAGGTGTTTCAACCACACCCACCAACTTCGGAGGCGCAGTGAGCACTGCGGCACGGCCGAAGTACATTGGCGTGGTAGGACCTGGTGACGGGCTTGCAGGGGACAGAGGCAAAGACGAGTTTGATATGTTGTTCAACGAGAGACGTGACTTCATGGCTCCAGTCGAAGTAAACGAACTATGTGTTCGAGCGAGAGAGGTTCTCCGAGTAGGTGCAATGAATGAAGATGATCGTCGTGACATGGAGGAGATTGTACGAGGTGCTGGGCTCGGGCTTATGAGGGTTGAGCGTCCAGTCGAAAGCATAGGCGCTGTGAGATCTACTGGGCTCTGCACAAGGCCGTTGGCGTTCGCAGTGGTATTCTCAGAGTCTTCTTCTGTCCATTGCAGATGAAGAATAATCGACTTTGTGGCACACTGTATCTTGGATAAGTACAAGTTTTGTGGACTAAGGTCGCAGTACTCACAGTCATTTGCGTTCCCTTCGCGGCAAACCACCTGGAGGATTGCTCAATATATTGATCTCACGGCAGAACATAGCCAAACTTACTGAAGCATATTGTCCGGCGCTTTACCAACGTTCAGCAACTTCGAACTCAAAACGGGATCGCTGCCACCCAATTCTGCCAGCTTGAACTGAGAAATCATCTCTCTGCGACCTATCACTGTCATCAGCACAGAATCTCGAAAACAAAACTTGATACTAACGGATGGAGAAGACCCGCACGATACCGTCAATGGTCACACTAACAACACGCTCGCCTTCCTCCGCGGAACTGCCTCTGATGATTTGAACGCCGATGTTAACAGTGGTCTGTTGGCCGAACCGGACGATCTTCGTTCCAGAACGCCAATCCCAGCAGACCAAAGCTTTGTCGGCGCCAGCGGAAACGAGATTCTTCGAGGACAGGGCTACTGCACGAATGCCATTGAGATGGCCTGCAAGTTGTTGGAGAGGCGTAAAAGTCAGGGAGGAAAAGAGGTGGACACGTCTGGTGTCGTGATTAGTACGATAGTTGTTGACCGACACGCCATTATTCTACTCACCCAACGTCGTGGAAGCCAACCACAAAGACCTCTGGATATCGAACCATCAGTTATCGAAAGTAAAACACTCATGAGCTGGACTTACCTTCTTCTGCGAGGAAGTCTACGCAGCTGACTGGCTTCTTGACCTGTAAACACTTCTTCATTTCTCCGGTTTCTATGTCCCAGAAACGGATCGTCTCATCGTATGAACCACTGATCAGCCGTTTGCCTTGGGACATGTCAATTGTGAATTTAAAAGTGAGGTGAGGCCAACGTACCTCGCAAGAGAAGAGTCGTGCAATAGTTGGTATGGCCGTTCAAGAACTTGATACTTTGTGGGATACCGTTCTTGAAGTTGTCTTCACGATGATGCAGCGAGCGATACAACGGTTCCCTGCAACGAGCATAAACAAACCGCAAAAACACAGCAGATTGTCCATCAATACGTACCATCCCTCGGGCTTAGCTGGCGGTCGAATCGGTACTGGGTCATTGGCGGTGATGCGGATACAGTGATATCTCCACAAGGCGGGCATGTGGACCATTTCTTGCCATTTCTTCGAAACCTTGGGAGTTCGCTGTTAGGTAAGTTTGGGCAAATATTCAACCGAGTACCTACCGACTCCACGCCAACCAGTTCAGCTACTGACAAGTGCTTGAAGATCTTGAACACCAGATCTGGGGCAAGATGACCGACGATATCAAAGGTCGATTTCGCATATTTCTCCAAGAGCAAGATCTGAAGTCGTATATCTCCAGGCAAGCAAGAATCCAAGATGAGAGCGATCCTGTTGCCTCGAAATCAGTGTCACCAAGGCTACGCGAGAGAAAGTCACGAGAAAGTCACGGACAGTCTCATGCGTTCGTCTCGGCTCAACCCACGTATTGCCTTGCGGACCTCTGTCTCGTTGAAAATACCGTTCTGGCCCTTCAAGGCGGTTGCCAGGTCAACTTCACCTTCTGGCTCGTCGTCATCGCCGCGATAACCGCTCCAGTACCCTTTCTTCTTCTTCCCACCACAGACACAGTAGTTGTCCGCGTCTTCGATGGTCAACAAAGGATTGGATGGCTTATCCTGTGCGCCGTCCCGCAGAACCTGGATTTCGGCTTGCAGTGCGTGCAGCTGGGCTGCGGTGGAAGCTTGTGCGCGTTCAAGGAGCCGTCGATAGTGCAATAGTTTTCGGGTATGCAGCTTGTGCACCTCATCAAGAGCATGGTGCATCTGAAGCGTATTGATCTCTCAGAGAGTGCCTTACGATGTACGAGAGATCACTTACATCCTCGTCGAGTACCTCATCCACGTCTGTGAGCATATCTAACGAGAATTCATCGTCCCCTCCATCCCAAATCGAGATACCTTGGCTGTCATCACCGTCAAACGAGAATCGCAGTGCAGGCGAATCCACCGAAGTATTGTTAGTGGTGAATTGACGACCCTTCATAGCAGGACTATTCGCAAGCAGCGCTGGGTTCTCAACCCATAGCATGTCCCCGTTAGAGCGTGCCGGAGATCCATTAAGCTGCTGTCTCTTCATGAGACCCGCAGGAAAGGGGGACTGCTTCTTGACTCTGGATGGCGTTCCACGTACACTTGGTGTGCGAGGCTTCTTGACTGGTGTCCTGGACGGAGTAGAAGTCATCCCAATCATTGGAGTCATCTCGACAGGTGGTGATAGACTTGAAGAAAAACCAGGTGAGGCAGAACTAAGTCCTGGTTGCGTTGGAGGTGTCCGAGGGTTTGTCTGCTGGGGTGGAGTTGTATTCTTGATTGGCGAGTCCTTCAAGGATAGAGAGGCGGGACGGCGAGAAGCAGCAGTCACCGACGGAGGGCGTTGTGCTGGCGAGGGTGTAGGCATACTATTCTGACGCACGGGTGCCCTGCTGACCGACGCATTGGGCGGCGTCGAGACCCCCGAGTCCACCGACACGTTCGGGTTCTTGAACGGGAATGCGGAGGGAGGAGCTATGGGTCGACGAGCATTGGACTGGATCGAGCTGCCGGCTTTCGTTCTGTTCGTAAACGTCGGCGGTGTCGACATCTCAGAGCTGTTTGTTCTCTTCAAAGACACGACGCCGCCGGTCGACTTCGCGTTGGACACTTTGTTCCCGCCCGACGACGTACCTGCCGCCGTAGAACGCGATGTTCTGCGCGAGACGCGTGAGGCAGCTTCGGAAGGAGGTCTTGCCGCCATCTGGAACGATAATCAAGAAGAGCGGGCGTAATGGAAGGGTATAAGGACGCGATGTGCCCGACGACAAGCACGTCGAGCACAAAGCGTGACACGGGAGCATGCAACAAGCGTGATCTGGGCGCGCTTCCTTTCTGGGAAGGGCGCATCATTTCAGGCATGCTTTGTCTGCCCGATCGCGAGGGCAAGCGACTTGAACTTGAATTTGATCATGAACAAGTTGAAGCTGACTATCAGTGTTTGTTGCATCCCCTTTGAACACATCTTTTCTCTATGTACACGGTGAGTATGATTTTACTGAATAGCTACGTTCAGGATAACCTATGCGCCAATGGTGATCGTATGCAGTTCGCGACCCTGTTGATGTAAGGCTCCGAGTTGAAGTTCACTAATACTAATCGTATGCGGCCACATACTGCACCCTTCATTCGAGTCTTATACTACATTTCCACAGAGGATATACATAAGCTTGTACGTCTTTAGGCATATCCCCTACAGTAAAAACCCGCGGGCTCAATATGCAAGGCTCCTAATACTTCACCCTGCATGATGTGAGTTCCTAGCTACGTTGCTTTCTTACCATCAAATGACGCTACGCTGAACAGCCACCGTATACGTCCAGGCTGCCAAAGTTCTTCAGCTATCAGAAATACCCTGAACTACTCTGGAATACTTACCATAACCGTGCACTATAGTGCACTATGCGCCCAGCTGTAAGTAGACTAATCCTCGGATAACAACGCACCGATCTCACTTCACGCACTTAGATAGACTGTCAGATGCGCCCGATCAACCACTTGTTATTATCGCAGATTCAGCGGACGAACCAAATCCACTTTCAACCAGGCCAGAAATTGGTTGTCGTGCCTCCCTGCCAACCAATTTCAGGGTTCCTCCGGCCATTTGCCCGACTCTACTGCCAACTTCGCTATAAATATGGATTGACCACTCAAACAGAGCGTGTTCGCCTCTTTGTGGGGTAATCTTGCTCTTGCTCTTTCCATACCTTCCGCTCGTTTCATTCACTCGTTCTTCATTCCCTTGAGGGAATCTCATAGATTCTGTTCCCGGTCTCGCTTGAAGCTGAAGATAACATGTCCGACCCTGGACTGACGCTCCCGCCATCCTTGCCCTTCCCTCCCGGCCTCTCCATGGGCCCGCCACACCCAGGTCCAGGTGGCCCAGCTGATGGGCCACAACACTTTGACCCCAACTCAACAGTGGGGGCATTGCTCATTGGCGGGCTGATCAGTGCAATGTACGCTCCTTTGGGTGGACGTAGTACAAGTGGGATCTTCACACCTGCTTTTACAGACTATTCGGCGTCACATCAACTCAGTCGTGGGTGTATTATCAGAGTGACCACGGTGACCGGCGAATGCTCAAAGCTGTGGTAAGTTCCTATGCATGTTTCAGCTCGCTTTACATGCATAACTATATCTTCTTTCAGGTAGCCGTCTTATGGTATGTGGATTGGCTGCTCCTGCTGCAATCAAAACACCTTACGAAGCCCCTTCCTATCGTAGGCTTCTAGACACGTTCGACATGTGTCTAATCTTCCACATACTGTACTGGTACCTTATAACACACTACGGTGATTCGACAGTTCTGGCAAATCCAGTCTGGTATGCACGTCCTATATTTCATCGGAGCGCTCTTTTACAGACTGACGCTAATCTTGCCAATAGGAGCATTATTGTACGTTCACTGTCCGAGTCGCTCGCCATTTACATGGTCTCATACACTAGTGCTCTCTCTTTTAGGCTCATGTCCTGGTGACTGTGAGTGTTATCCACCATTGCTGGTGCCTGGGCATAGGAAGACACTGATAGCCACCTTCATATCTGCAGAGCTTCACTGAGACAGTCGTGCGATGGTATGTCAAGTCCCTGACACGTGCTTCGTCTGATAGCAACTGAGTAATAGCATCTTATGCCTCCCAGCATGTTTGCTTTGCGAATATGGAGACGTAGGTTTTACTATCGTTCTATCATAAACCTAATATCCTGGCTTCGGTTCTCAGTAAGCCACAACGTGCTCTTAGTCGTCATCATCGTGAGTTACTTGTACATCCGTCCGCTTGTCAGGAAGACCACTGACAATGCTCTCTGACGTTTTGTTCAGCTGGCAATCACTCTCACAGATCTCGGTGAGGAGTCCGCGACTGGCTGTTTGCTCATAAACTGATGTTGCACATATGACCTTTTACGACGCTCAGTCGCCTGCATCAGTAAGCACCGACACCTCTCTTCCCCATCTAACACAAAGAATGACCGCCCTTAACTCGTAGTGATAACAGTGAAGGCGTTCAGCACAACCTTCGCCACCCTCAACAAACTCGATGTATGTTTTTACGCTGTCTCTCCTTCCTACACCCTACTTCGCAAACAACACTAACTCTATCGTTTGCAGGCTCTCTTTTATCTCAACTTCTCGGCAGGCCTTGCCGGAGACGGACTAGTAGCCATCTCACTCTGTTGGATATTACACCAATCGAGGACTGGTTTCGGAAAGTAAGTCCTTGATATTCTCGACGTCGCAAATAAGTCGTGCCGTGAGCGGTCTGAGCTGACTCAAGACGTATGTGATAGGACAGAGACGATCGTCACCTGGTTGATGACATACATAATCAACACAGGTCAGTGCCAGGTTTCCATCTTAACAACGCGAGAATGCACACTGACAATATCGCACTTGTAGGTCTATTCACTGCGTAAGTCTTTCGTTGGTACGAGAGTATCCTATTCCATCGTACTCACTCGCTCTCCCGAGCAGTATCACAGCAAGCCTGGGCCTCATCCTCGTAAGTCCTTTGACCTCGACGCTACACCCTGGATTCTCACAATGACTGTCAACCTTGATACAGTTCGCGATCCAACCCAACGACTTCATCTACATCGCCGTCTACCTCCAACTGAGTAAACGTACGTCCCATCCCCTCTGCTCTCACATGCACCTCCTCACCCTTTCCTAACCCGTCATCCAGTGTACACGAACGCCTACCTAGCGATGTAAGCTTTCTCTCCAAATCCCTTCCCCACTCATCAACCTGATACTTGTATTCCCCAGGCTCAACGGCCGCACAGCCCTCCGCTCGCATGCCAACTCCACCGACCCAATAACCCTAGACGGAATCCAGCTCTCTTCGTCCCTCTCGGCGACACATGTACGCTCCGGCCAGGATAGCCTCGCGGCGTTGCAGCGGATGAAATCTCTGACGAAGGTGCGTCGCGAGGGATTCTCACTGTCAACCTTGAATAACTCAATGCGTTGACATATAGGGAGATGCGCTGGATATCGTTGTGCATACGGAGGTGGATAGAAGATCTGACCCTAAGCATCGCAGGTAAGTCGGCGTAGTCGGTTCAATATAAGCGCAGAGGGTTGACGGGATTCGGAGTAGCCAGGACTTGTTCCGCAAAACCAGCGTATAGAGGCTATCGACTTGAAAGTCGGTTGTTAATGTCGGATTGCTGTTGTCCATCCTGGAGGTGGTTTATACCATAACATTCCTTTGTAAGGTCATTACATTAATTATAATATCGGATCCCTGGATTATATGTATGCTGTGCTCTGTTGGCAGCTGGTGGATAGTGCAGTGAGCGAGCCAGGAGCCTCGTGAGGTGGCTTGTCGTCGGTCTGCGGGACGGTTCTTGCACCAAATAATCCCTATTCCACCTGTAATCAAAGGCGATGACACAGCACGTACCGTGTATCATGCAGAGACTCAGTAGACCTCAGCATGCGCAGCGAAGTGGGAGAGGCAAAGGAAAATCCTAGAATACAATTGACGTGACAGCAAAGGAACATACAATCTAGTCCATTCTCCCCTTGAGCTTGCGCGTGATGACCTTATCTTTCGTTCTACGAAGCAAGAAGTAACCATCATCAGCAAATATCCACGTCAAACACAACCAATACTCACATAACATGCACAACCGCACCCCAACCCGAGAACGCATCCCTATCCACCGCATTCAACAGCGTCTGACTAATAGTCTCAAACAAATCCTCCGCCTCCAGCCCCGGCTCCCACAGCCCCTCCGCCACACCGAACAACTTCTCACTCGCCGTACCAGCAACAACGAAGTCCTTCGCAAAGTTGATGCACCCGATCAAGTCAGTCGCGGCGATGAACGGCTCGAACGAGCCCGAGGGCGTCTTCTGCAGGCCGGCGATGACGGGCTCGATGAAGTAGGGCCCGAAGCGGCGTTCGTAGAGCGTGGAGGAGACGAGTTGGGTGAAGGTGGTGGGTTCGATGGCGCGTTCTTCTTTGATGGTGTACATGTTCACGCGGTAGCGGAAGACTTCGCGGCTGGGTGTGGTTTGTGTTGAGTTGAGTTGGGGGTGAGAGAGGGAGGTGGCGTGAGGGTACGTACAGTGTTGTTACGTCTGTGGCTAGTCCAGGCAAGCCGATGTATAGTCTCTCTGTTACCGGGAAGATCTATACGTTATGGGTTCCACTAGTCAATATTGCAGTACTTGTCTCGCTCAAGAGCATGCACATACCTTTTCAAAATTTGACGAGATACTCAGCGATTGTACACCCAATCTCAAGTCGGAGGCGATGGCGACGCAGTCCTTGCCCACCATGGCGATCACGGAGCCACCGTTGTGTTGCATTATCGACTAGACATACTTATTAGCACTCTCTTGTTAACCCCAGTAAACACATTGACTTGCCATGTTGAAAGACTATTTACGGTGAGAGGAGAGAGGGACAGAGGTTGTGGATGTACGCGCAAAGCGACGGGAGGAGAGGACTGAGCGCACGAGAGAGGTGTGTACGCGTCCAGGCGGGTGACGCGTCGTCTAATCGAATCTCGTATGTCACAGTGGCGTCACAGGTGTGACTGTGACCCGACGCTTGCCCTATTGGGTAATTTACTCGGACTGACTTCGCAAATGCTCCTATGCTTGTACCGCGACGACAACGACATTCTGCAGTCGTTCGCGAATGGAGTGCTGCATACTCCACCAAACCACTATCCAAATGTATCTGAGGATCTTATGATCTCGGGCAACATTCACGAAAGTATGTCTTTCATCTGGGTGCTACACAGCGTCGAATTCCATTATATCCTACAACATATCCATATCCAAACTCCATTACATCTTCATCATAAACCAATCGATTACAACTTTCCCTCCTAGTTATCCTTATTCAACTCAGCACTCCTAGCCCTCAACTCGTCCCTTCCCTACACAAAAATCATTCATCAGCCACCCCTCCATTCCATAAACTATTTGGGACAACTCACCTTAGGCTGCTCAAGGTTCTTCGTAAGATCCTGCTTAGGGATGTACGGCCCCGGCGTATGGAACGCCTGCTGCTCAGGGTTGGAGTTCAGTCCCCCGCCGACTTGGGGAGGCTCGAGGTCCCGCGGGTCGTTCGTTCTCTATTCACCCATCATCGTCAGCACTCGCCATCAATGCAAAGAAGAGTGATATAGGATGGAAGAAGGGGAGGAGGAGACGTACAGCAGGATGAGGCCGGATACTAAACTGCTGCTCCCCCTCGGACGACTTGTTATCGTTCGAGTCGTGCTTGTGCGAGGAAGGCTTCAGCTTGTTCAAAATTCCCGACATCTTCGAATTCAGCAAGCTTCGAGTTTGATTCAAGTAAGTTATGTGTGAGTGGGTGAGTGGGTAGGTGAGTGAGTGGCTTTGAGATCTTAGCGATCATATTTATATGCAGGGCCTCCGCAGTTCCGTTCTAGTTCTGGCGCAGTATGACGTACTGTGCACTACTGGCGGTTGTGGCCTAGCCATGGACGTTTGTAAACAGGATACACCACCACTCCTCCTGCAGGTCCGGCCGGGCAGACGCTGCGGAGCAACTCATCCATATCCATACTGTTCTGCAGCTGGCCTTGGAGGGCTGCGGGGATTCATCCATAACAGACGCTTTGTGACTTTGTAATGGTAGCTGGGGGCCGCAGCAATGCGTCATACACCGACATTACAAGTAAACAAGCGGAGAACACTTGACAAGGCGAGTACAATTCCATTGCCACAACGAACGCTTTGCAGTTTCGTAATCACTAGCTAGCTATAGTGCCACAGCAATGCGTCACGGGTCATACACAAGCAAAGTAGAACGCTTGAAGAGACGAGCTCAAGCACAATTCCATTATACAAGCGTACATTTAACTTCCAGCTACGTATAGCGTCCAATAGATCATCTATTCATACAAGCGTACAATAACAACATCCTCATTTCCATACTTACTTCCACAACCACCTTACTCAGCCCTCAACTTCTTCGCCTCCCTCCCCTCCTCACCATTCCTCTCATCCACCTGTCTATCTCCCTCCACATTCCCCCCACTCCTCTGCCTCTCAGCCTCCTCCGTCCCCTCCGGCGCAGTAGTCGCCGCCTGCTCCTGCGCGCCCGCCTCAGTGGGGTGCGTACCGGCCCCGCGCTTTCCGGTGATGGAGGTGGGGGCTTCGTTACCTGGGATGGAGGAGGAGCCTGAGTTGGTTGTGTTTCCTTCTGTGTTTCCTGAGCCGGTACTCTGAGCGGGAGCGGACTGGGAATCTTTGTTGGAGTCGTCGGCGTTGAACGGGTCTGCGGACTGTCGAGCTGAGATTAGTACTGGACTTTAGAAACAGGGAAAGTAGAAGAATACTAACACTCTCCTCCTCAAACTTCTTCCTCTTCAGCTCTCCAGTCCGCTGTTCATGCCCATGCTGCACCTTATCCTGGTTTCGCGTAACCTTGCCCACCAGCTCGTCTTTCAAGCCTGCGATCTTGTCGCTTGCCGTCTACACCCAAAAAACACCACATCAACATCAATTATTAGTTACACCCTCGGAAGTTGAGTGGGGGAGACTGAACGTACGGCTTCGCGCATCTTCCCGTACTCAGGCCCCAGCCCAATCGCACCAGCGTGCTTCTGCGGCGGGTACCCCTCTTCGTCAAGGCCCTCTCCGCCTTCTCCTCCTTGTCCCTGCTCGCCCTCTCCTCCCTGTCCTGGCTCTGTACTGGCATCTCCATTGGTCGGTTGTTGGGAATTGGAATGCGTGATAGAGGTACGTTGCGGACTGGAGGTGGAGATGTCTTTGGACGTGGCGTTCTGTGCCTCTGGGGAGGTCGAGTTGACGGATTTGGTGCTTGCGGCGAGTGTCGACATCGTGTTCGTGTTAAGCTTGGTATGTATCAAATCGAAATGGGTGAGTAGTAGTGGTTGGTGGTCGTACAGTCCTAAGAAAGTCTTGGCGGTTCAAGAGAGATGAAAGTGAAGTGAGGGGAGAGCAAACCTCAGAGGGGCTGTATATAACCTCTGCGTGCCTGTGACAGAGTGATTGCGTCGATGGGTCCTTGGGATTGCTATTCTTGTGTGGACGGCCGGCGGATGGAGACTCACCTCCTCTGACGTCACCCTCGTCAGAAGGAGCCGGTTGTGGAGCGAGGTGTATGTCATCGCAACTACGATACTTGCCTCTTTGGGAGGGGAGATGTGATGGCCGAGGGGGCCTCGGAGAGTTGGTTGTATGCGCATATACTCGAGGTTGAAGACGAAAAACGCGCTCACCGTCACCGTGAATTATCTCAGCGTGCACACAGAGGTCATAGAACCGCGTCAACATATTGTTCAGCTCGTCGCTAACCCTACCAACACCCATGTATGCTATTTACAACGTCAAAGAAACGAGTGGCCACTCGATAGCTCGCGGGTAGTAGGTAGAGCGCATATAATCAGAGCCGTCCGTCGACGCCGGTCCAAGGGGATGATCTGGGATACTTGATTTACTTTCGCGCCATCTACAACCTTTGCAGGGAGTCGGCGGCCAGGCGGTTCCCCGCCAGATAACGTGGTTGCCCACCTAATCTATACATCAAAGCGACGTTAGTCTTTGAAGAGACAACGAGGAAGAAGGGAACGTACACTTACCTAAGCCAGAAATCTGACTTGCCCCTTGCGGGGCTTCTGTAATGCTCGGCTGGTCCTACCGTGTGGCGAATACGCGCGCACGAGCAGGGTGACCTATGCACTGCATCGTCGTTAGCTCACTCCTCTGAATATATAGTTTAGTTCGGAGGAGGCTAGCGACTTACCACAGGGGATGACCATTGCCGGTATCTTCGTCAGCTCACTCCTCGGAGGAGGCCAGCGAAGCAACACTTTCGCTCTCACAGGTACTTATCGTATACCTGCGAGGGGCGAGTGAAAGGCATGGTCAGGGCCAGAGAAACAAAGCAGGAGAACCGACGCGGGTTTATCGCGCTTGTTTAGGGCAGGCTCATTCGTATCTCGCCACGTGGCTCTCACGCTCACGTTCTCGATCGTGTATTGCACACTACATCGGGAGTGTTACTCATTGACCACAGTACTACTCACGGCACTGCTCGATGTCGAACCCAGCGACCCCACCACCACCCACCCCTCGCTTCGCCCCCTACCGCGCAGCCCTCCAATCCCTCTCACTCCGCACACGCACCCCCCTCCCCTCGCTCCTCCTCTCCTTCGCAATCCTCCACGAACTAACAGCCATCGCCCCCCTCTTCGCCATCTTCTTCTCCGCACGCCAGTTAGGGCTTGGCGAGCGCGTCGTCTCTGCCGTCATTAATGTATCGGAAGTAGAAGGCGGAGAGGGGAATGGTAGGGATAATGTGGTGAAGATGAAGGGGAGGGAGTGGGTGAGGGAGGGGGAGGCGTGGGCGGAGAGGGTGGGGAGGAGGTATGGGGTGTTTGGGTTTGAGAAACGCGTGAGGGGTGGGAGAGATGAGGAACCTGCTGTGAGCGATATCACTACTACTAGTGAGAGACAAGGGGGTGCGGTCTCGCCGAAGTTGGCTGGGGATGTGGCTAATGCTATCGTTGCATACGGGTTGACCAAGGTGCGCATACTCCCACTCTGCCTTCCTAATCTCAATTGAAGTGTGATCATTGATGTTCTTGCTTTCGCAGGCGTTGCTCCCAGTACGAATCGGCGCATCCCTCTACTTCGCACCCTGGTTCTCTCGTCGTCTCGTAGAACCACTAAGAACCAATATAATGCGCGTGTTCCGACGCCAGTCGTCTTGACTCTATACCTCAAAACTATACCAGCGTGAACGCGTGAACACCAGCACTCAGCTAACTTTCACCCTCTGAGCTTTCAAAGGAACATGGAGCATTAACCAAGCACTAGCATTAACGGAGCCATATTGGACTTATGCATGACACACAACCATCTGTCTATAGTGTTGTGTACCCCATCCCACCTACTCATCTACCACTCAAGGCAACAACCCACCCATCAACCTCCACAACCTCTCCCTAACCGCCTGCCTCCCCCCCTTCCCCTCCCTCCCCTCCTTCCCCTCCTGAGCCTTCTCCTCCTCAGTGAGCGCTTGAGAGTCAAGTTCGCGCGCTTTGAGAGCCTCGGGGAGAGGCTGCTGGGCGTTTTGACGTGCGAGCTCGAGGAGCTTTTCTTTGCGGAGGGCGCGTTTTGAGGTTGTTGATGAATGTGTGGGAGTAGAAAGGGAGGGAGAGG
This sequence comes from Irpex sp. M6601, assembly GCA_037039805.1. NCBI lineage: Eukaryota > Fungi > Basidiomycota > Agaricomycetes > Polyporales > Irpicaceae > Irpex > Irpex sp. M6601. The sequence continues at coordinate 11,166 of JAXQGN010000273.1, read as the reverse complement.
TGGTGGTGGTGAGAGTTTCGGTGGAAGGGGAGATAGAGAGAGAAGGCGAGGGGGTTGAGGCGAGAGGCTGGTCTTCGTTCTCCGGGAGACTTGAAGCCGTGGTGCTCTTCGCCACCTCAGCAGGAGCTTCCTCAAAAGCCTGCAGTATAGCATCAAAGTCACGCTGCTCCCTCACCGCGTCCTGCTCCGTCTGTCCTTCACCACCCACCAGCACCCTCTCCCCACTCTCCCTCTCCCTCCCACTCTCACCCTCCTCACCCTCCTCAGTCCTCTTAACCTCCACAGCGACGTTAGCATACCGCTTCTTCAACCCCTCCATCCTCGGCACCTCCTTGTCCACCCGTGTCTGAGTTGGAGCTACGCTTACACCGTCCACTTCAAATACCGAGGCAGAGGCGGGAGTAGGTGTAGAGGGAGAAGCAGGAGAAGGTGTGGAAGAAGGAGAGGAAGAAGGTTGGTAGAACCCGCCCCAGCCGATGAAGGATTGCCCGATGCGCATGCGTCGGTCTTTGCTGATTAGGAAGATGGGTTGTTCGGGGTCTTTCCTGGCTGGAATAGCGATGCTGATTAGTAATTCGAAAATAGAGCGTGTTTCCAAAGGATGGCCATGGCGTGGAATGTAATTTTCTTGGACGACAGAGAGAAAATGAAAACTCACTACTCCGGTTAATCGACACCTCAACAGTCCTCACACTCCCCTCCTCCTTCCCCTCCTTCCCCTCCTCCTTCTCTCCCTTCTCCTCCTTCCCTTCCTCCTTCACATTCACATCCACACCCGGCACCCCAAACTCAAACTCCTCCTCCACCTTCTCCTGGGGATCCAACAATCCCTGAATATCGCCAATCCCGATGCCCCCCGGCCTATTGGCGGCGGAGGCAGGTAGAACTGGGATGGTGAGTTTGAGAGTGCGCCCGGATTCGGAGAGGGTGTCCCAGTAGTGTGGGTCTTCGAGGCGGATGCGGAACCAGCGGAGGAAGCGGGTTGGGTCGTAGGGATCCTGGTGTGCGGCGCGTTAGTAACATTTAACGTTTCTTGTTCGCAGTCAAGTTAAGAAAGTAGAGTTGAATGGAATACGACGGTGTCGCGTGACAATATAGCCTGCCACGAAATAAACAACCACTTACCCTCTGAAGCTGAAAATCCTTAACCCGTCCAAGCTCCCTCTCCAACCCCCTAACAGCACCCAACAACTCCGGCATAGTCGAAACCACACTCCCATCTTTGAGCCGCACGAACAGGTACTGGTTGCGCTGGGCCGCGAGGTACGGACGGCGGGAGTCTGCGTGGGGTGGGACGTGCTCCCTGTCGTGTCTTCGGTAGGAAGAGCGGGATGGGGAGAGGGATTCGGTTGCGTAGGTGCGACATTGAGAGAGAGAGGAGAGAGGAGAGGGGCGGCGGAGGGGTGAGAGCATTTTGGAGGTGCTGTACTTGCACGCTATAACGACTTGCCAGAGAGTGAGTGCCAGACACGAAATGTTTAGACGCTGGATGTGAGTGTGTCACACGCTGAGTGACGTCGCCTCATCACACTGTCACAGTGATGCGCCAATGGGACGGTTCCGGTTTCGGTCGACGCTCTTCAACTTGAAGTTCGAAGTTTGCACTGCCACTTGCAACTGAAGTCACGGTAGACCACTACCGTGACTTTGCTGATGGTAAGTTGATACCCAGGAAATGCTCGGACTCTGATAACTTGCAAACATTTCCAGTCTACATGAGCTTGAAGCGAAGTACTTTTCATAGCAGTCCAGTCTCGACTCGGATTGGCAACGGGACACTTCTTTGTCTCCCCGATTTGAAACCAGGCTTGTGCGATAATCTCTTGGTTTCGTCGAGGTTCTCGCACAATTCTCTGCAATCAAGTGTGAGACGCTGTCGAGCGGTGACCGGAACTGCTTGGGATGTGCGCGACTACGAGCTGTTAATCCTCCGAACCATCTTTTCAGGTATGAACTTACGATCGTTGCTAACTCACTGCTTTCTCCGATTTTTGTGGACTAGCATGGTTACTATCTACATAGTAAGTTGCTTTGTTCTACGAGTTCTTTGCGCTCTGACATGTTACAATCTTTCTAATGTATTTACAGCCCGGAAAGCAAACGTTATAATGATCGTTCGTATTCAGACGGACAATGATGGGATGTATTTGCTGAAATGGTCCAGGAGTGTACGAGCGGGAGTCTCGCGTCCGCTGTCTTCATCGTCCGTTCGTCTCGGTCTACAGAACCCGGTGCAACGCCGAAGTTATCGCCTTCAAGTATCGAGATATAGCTCAAGTTTCAATAGAAAGGAAGACTAATTTCCCTCGGTGACCGGAATTGCTTGAGACTTTAGCGACTACTCCTTATCTCTCTTCGGCTGGGGTATTGCAATACGCCACTATGCACATTGGTGTCAACTCACTCCTCTCTCGAGTATGGTCTGGCGAGATACTCCAAGCTATTTGAAGCTAAGCCAGAGTCGCGGGCTCCATTGCGATGGACCTATTGTACGTATCGTATCTCCAATGCACCGCGGAATCTGAGCCCAGCTGACATCTTTCACACTCAGGCGATCGTTGGCATGTTGATGCCATTAGCACCCCGGTTGGGTACAGCGCAATCATGTTATCCAGTATTACGGCTAACCTGCCGAATATGAGCTACGTGTGAGCCCCTTCTCTATCCGGGTTATATAAAACTGCTCACATGCGCACGTTACGACTAGACAGCGTTTCCGACACCTATATCAGTCCCTGGAGAAGCTACACATCCTAAGCTTGACCTCCTCTCCGTTCGCAGCCCTTTGTCAACACCTCTTCTTCATGACAGCAATTCTGATCAATCTTCGTCGCATACTTGACGAGGCAGTAGACTCTATCGTCGCTGTCTGTGAACGTCGAAAGGAAGAGTTTCCTCGTCTCGACGACCTCGCTGACGAGTCAGAGTTCTCCCCTCAAGGCATACGAAACGATCCGGATGTCGCTGAAGCTATCAAGCTTGCTATTGCCGCAGCTTCGCAGCTTGTGGCGACCCTACAGTCTCCGGTACAAGCTATCGCAAACGTCAATGCTTGGGTGCGTACTATACTAACAGATCTCTAGATGAGCCGCTTAGTTGTATTGTAGGCGACTATTCCCGCTAATGTTGCAGCTATCGAGCGTGTGCATGTTCCAGAAATCATACGGAAGAATGGAAACATAGTCAGTCTTTGATATGTCTCGTGAACAGATGATGATGAACGAATTTCCGCTACACACAGGGCATGCATGTATCTGATATCGTCAAATTTAACAAGACAAGCGCAGACAAGCTGGGTAAGTTCTTCGGCTACTTCCCAGGGTAGATATCACCCACGATCACCCGATTGGTATGAAGAACGCATCCTTCGTCACCTAGCCACGCATCATATATTCCGAGAAGTCTCTCCGGGTGTTTTCGCTCATAATAGACTCTCGTCGCTTTTGGACACCGGCAAAGAATTTGAGGACATCATAGAACGGTGAGAGTACATTGCTGCCGCCAAGAGACGCTAGTCCAACAGTCTGATGTGACATGCATAGCCCCGAAAATAAGTTCGACGGCACAAACGGCCTGTGCGCATTTGCGACTATGATGTACGCATTGTACTCTCCGTTCCCTGAAATCAGATATGAGATTTAAAAAATTCGCTCTCCCAAAGGACGGACGAACTGTTGAAGGCGTATGCCTATACGGCGGACCTCTTGGCAGACCCGACGATGGCAAACTCGGAAGAGCTCAACGAGACTACGCTGCAAAAGGCGCTCAACATGAAGCACACCTACTGGGAATTCTTGGAGCTCCCAGAGAACGCCTTTCGTAACAGGCGTTTCAACATCGCTATGCAAGGCGTGTCGTCCATGCAGCCCCCTGGTACGATTTTAGGCCGTAAGTTCGATCGTCTGATTTATGGGAGTATTGAATGGGGGTGGCTGATCTTCATGGCTTTAGTGTACGATTGGAAAGCGCTACCAGAGGGCGCTACGGTCGTCGACGTGGGGTCCGGGCTGGGCCATGTATCGTTGGACATTGCGGGAGCTCGTCCGGATCTTCATTTTGTTCTGGAGGATAGGCCGTCAGTTATTGCACACGCGAAAGAGGTGACACAATGATTCACTTGTCATCCAACTTTTTTCTGATACCTCATAGTATTGGACTCAACATGCGCCTTCCGTCTTGAAAAGTGCACATTTCCTTGGTGAGCAATTTAAGTTTAGTATATCGTTCTCACAAATGTTGTCTGATGTGGTGCTGTTCCACATATCATACAGGCGTTGACTTCCTCGCACCCCAGCCTCAGTTGCCATTTAAGCCTGATATCTTCCTTCTGCGTTACATTCTTCACGACCACTCCGATAAATACGCGTCTATCTTGCTTAAACACCTTCGCGCGGCCGCAGAGGCGCACACGAAGCTTGCCATAATTGACTTCGTTGTGGACTATGCCTGTTCAATCCCAGAAGGTTCAGATTTCGTCATCCCAGGGGGGTCCACCTCTACCGCTCCGCAACCTCTCTTACCTAACTACGGGGTTGCTGGTGCTTACCCATATAATATGGATATGATGGTATGTCGTATAGTGCGCATTATGGACGCCCTTGGTCTTGACCCACATTCGTTGAATAGATGCTAGGCTACTTCAACTCGAAGGAAAGGACCATCAGCGCGTGGCGCACTCTATTGGGTGCTTCTGGATGGAAGCTAAAAGTGGTTAAAAGAGATCCGACAAACAGAACGGGCTGGCCGCTGATCGTCGCTGAACCTTTACACGGCTAGTGCGCTCGAGCAGCCCTCCGCATGTAACCGTACGTTCATTCGTTGTCGCTTCAATGAGTTGAGGCGCTGACTAAAATCGTGTCGTAAGGCTCAGTAGCAACTTGAACGTATCGAGAATCCATGTACAATACGCGTACCACAAAAATATCCTCGTCATGGCATAGTTTGCCAGTGCTAGTCCTGGGCTACCCGCGACTGCTCTGTATGATGTTAAGAACATGCTGCGTCGACTACAAAGCATGCATCTTCTATCCAGGTGTGTTTCTCATGTCCATTACCGGAGTTTTAACTGACTGAACTAAGTTGGCAGGGTCATTCACGCCACACAGTATTCTTGCACACTAACGATTTGAGGGCTCCGTAGATAACCGTGATCTTAGCCTCCACTTTATTGTCCTTGGTATACGTATGGAAGGGAATACTGGCGTAAGTTTATTTATGTCAACCAAATCGACGCACGCTGACCAACCAAGTGTACGAGCTCGAGCTTCAGGGACATCTCACAGTGTGGGTCGATTATGAGCTTTTTCAGGTTTGATATGTCGAGTCTCAGATGTATAAAGGGTGGCTACCGTACGTGAATTTTCTACAGACACCCTCTCATTTCCTCTTGACAGGATGACCGAAATACTCCTCAGTCTTCGTCGTATCCTCGATGACGCCGTAGGCACCGTCGTCTCGGTTTGCGAGAGTCGAAACGAGGACTTCCCTCGTCTAGACGACCCCGCGGATCCGTCGGAATACTCTCTACAGGGAATAAGAAATAACCCTGATGTTGCGCATGCTATCAAGCTAGGTGTGGCTGCAGCGTCGCAGCTGATCTCAACTCTACAGTCTCCCATTCAGGCAGCTGCCAACCTCGGTTTCCTGGTACGTTAGAACTTCAAGCTTGAACACAGGAGAGGCTCACGTCACTATAGGCGAACATACCCGCTAATATTGCTGCGGTTGAACGTTTGCACGTTCCTGAAATTCTACGGAAATCGGGAAAAGCAGTAGGTCTTTGCGACAGCATTCTGATATACGAAGCTAACATAACCTTAGGGAATGCATGTTTCCGAAATTGCCAAGTACAATGGGACAAGCGCGGATAAGCTAGGTTTGCCGTTTACTGGTATTTGTTTATCTCTGTCTCAACTGCATCGTTCATTTAGAGCGAATCCTGCGTCACCTCGCTACGCACCACATATTTCGAGAAGTCTCTCCTGGGATATTCGCCCATAATAAGATATCCTCGGTCCTGGATACCGGGAAAGACTATGAAACTATTATTCAAGAGTAAGTTTGCGTCATAGAATAAATAAGTAGAGACTACTGAGAAAATGTATAACGCTCAGCCCTGAAAGGAAATTCGACGATACCAATGGCCTTTGTGCGCTCGCATCCCTGCTGTACGTTTATCGAACATCATGTCCCTTCTTGCGCTTACTCCCCTCACTCCCGCTTTTCAGAACGGACGAGCTTTCAAAAGCATATCCATATACAGCCGATATTCTGGCCGACGCGTCTATCGCCAATTCGCAAGAAGTAAATAACACGACGCTTCAGAAGGCACTCAACATGAACTACACGCTATGGCAATACCTTGATCTTCCTGAGAACGCCTTTCGGAATCGTCGCTTCAATATTGCCATGCGGGGCACTTCTTCACTTCAGCCTCCGAGTAAAATCGTGCACTGTCAGTTTTGATTTTCACGGTGTAGACAGCGACACTGATTGGTATGTTATTTTTAGTATACGACTGGAAGGCTTTACCGGAGCAAGCCATCATCGTTGATGTTGGCTCTGGCCTCGGGCACGTCTCGTTAGACATAGCGGCAATTCGTCCGGATATCACCTTTGTGCTTGAAGATAGGCCTTCGGTCGTTGCACAAGCTAAAGAGGTATTATCTCCATCTACTGATTCACTCGTCGCTCTGATCATAATAACTCGCAGTACTGGGCTCAATATGCGCCGGCCGTCATGAAGAACGCGCAATTTCTGGGTGAGTTACATTTTTGGACCAGTGTTTTTACCTCGTAAACAGAACTGATGGACCAAACAATGTCAGGCCTCGACTACCTCTCACCTCAACCTCAGTTGCAATCTCCACCAGATGTCTTCCTTCTCCGCTATATTTTGCACAACCAACCCGACAAGTACGCTGTCATGCTGCTGAAGCATCTGCGCGAAGCAGCCGGTGCCTCTACGAAGCTCATTATCCTGGACTTCATAGTTGCATATGCTTGCCCCGTTTCCGGCGAGGCAGAACACTACACAATGCCCGGAGATATTCCGGCTATAGCGCCTTTCCCTCTTCTACCAAACTTCGGCGTCGCCGGTGCGTATCCATACAACACGGATATGGTAGTAAGTAGCATTCATTTTACAATGCAGAAGATACTTATCCGTACTCAGATGCTAAGCTATCTTAATGCGAAAGAACGAACGATTGGTGCTTGGCGGAGTATATTAGATATCTCAGGATGGAAGCTAGGATCCGTACGGCAGGATCAGACAAACAGGTCTGGCTGGTCCGTTATCATAGCGGAAATCGCATGAGGTGAGTAAAGGTATGTGCCAAGGTATGACAATGTGCCTTTACCACTATAGAATAACAACTAGGATTGCTATGATTAAAGCGAACGCAGTGGTGCGAGGTTACTAGTATGGTACAGATCGAGACCACAGCACAACCCTACCGGGCCTGCGTGCTGATTGGGGTTTACAGTATGCTCAGCGTAACAGATATCTCGATGGCTTCGCAGTAAAAGTCGCGCGCCTTGATGGACAATATTCGTTGGCATTTAACTGCCGCCTTAGAGGTCCGGTCAATCATGATGCTTGATAATCGAGTCGCTTAAAGATTTTCAGCATACGTTTACGGAAAAGGGGCACAGTTTCTCGGTAAGCACTGAGTGAATGTAATCTGTCGTGATTTCGTTGATAACACAGTCAGCCAGTGTTCCAGATTCCAAAACTAATGTCAACCCGGCTGGTCACAAGCCCTCAGAGTTTGATACAAAAGGGTATAAAAGCTACGAACGAGAATCCATGTCCGTCTTTTGGACTGACCCCCGTTAACACTCACTCTTGTTCCGCATAAGTCCCTTACCAGTGCTATTTCGGCAATGACCGATATACTCGTTAGTCTTCGTCACATCTTGGACGAGGCGATAGATACCATCGTTTCCGTTTGCGAACGTCGAAACGAAGAGTTTCCTCGTTTAGATGCCCCTGCAGATCCCTCAGAATATTCTCCATATGAGATAAGAAACGATCCTGTGGTTGCACAGTCTATCAAGCTAGGTGTAGCTGCAGCGTCGCAGCTGATTGCAACCCTCCAGTCACCCATTCAGGCGGCTGCAAACCTGGGTTTCCTGGTTTGTCGTCTTCTTTTGCCATCTAGACATGGCACGGAGAATGCTTACTCTCGACATGATTCAACAGGCAACCATACCGGGTAACCTTGCGGCTGTTGAACGTTTGCACGTGCCTGAGATCATTCAAAAGTCAGGAGAGGCCGTAAGTCTTGCGTTGTATCTCGTAAAGCTGGTAGTCACACGAAATAATAGGGTATGCCTGTTTCTGAGATTGTCAAACACAATGGAACTAGCGCGGATAAGCTAGGTCTGATATTTCACGATAATACGAGTCTAATATTAACACTTAAAATCTGATTCAGAACGAATTCTTCGCCACCTGGCCACGCACCACGTATTTCGAGAAGTATCCCCGGGTGTGTTTGCTCATAACAGACTATCATCGCTCCTGGATACCGGAAAGGACTACGACACAATTGTTAAAGAGTGCGTGTGCATCCTTGCAAGACTGAGAAGCTGAATATCCTGAGTATCCTATTATTATAGTCCTGCTAAGAAATTCGATGATACAAATGGTCTTTGCGCGTTCACATCTATGCTGTACGTTGATCAAACGTCACTTCTCCGAGATATGACGCGAAGCCTTTCCGTTCAGGACCGATGAGCTGTCAAGAGCGTACCTCTATACAGCTGACGTTCTTGCCGACGTGTCTACTGCTGATTCCCAAGAGCTAAATCATGCAACACTGCAGAAGGCTCTGAACATGAACCATACACTTTGGCAGTATCTTGATCTTCCAGAGAATGCTTTTCGGAGCCGTCGCTTTAACATCGCAATGCGAGGCATCTCCGCGCTGCAGCCTCCAAGTAAAATACTAGATTGTGAGTTATGTTCATTTTGAGTGAAATTATGGCGAACGCTGACTATGCGTTCACCCATCAGTATACGACTGGCTGGCCTTGCCAGAATAAGCCACTGTCGTTGACATTGGCTCTGGACTCGGGCACGTTTCGTTGGAAATAGTAGCGATTCGCCCAGACATTAAGTTTATACTCGAAGACAGACCATCTGTTATCGCCCACGCAAAAGAGGTACTTCATAGGGCTGTTACCCATACTACATTGTCCTCAAGCATTTTCAGTATTGGGCAGAACATGATCCGGTTGCAATGCACAACGCATACTTCCTTGGTAAGTGATATGCTGAGTTGACTGATTCTGCCTTCTGACCAGACAAATCACGGAAGGTCTCGACTTCCTCCTCCCACAGCCTCAGCTACCGTCCACACCCGATATATTCCTCCTCCGCTTCATCTTACACAACCAACCCGATAAATACGCCACAACGCTGCTAAAGCACCTGCGTAAAGTTGCCGATACTACTACGAAACTCGTCATCATGGACTTCATCGTCGAATATGCTTGTCCCACCTCTGATACCCCAGAGTATGCAACACCCGGAGATCCTGCACCCATTGCGCCTCCACCGCTCCTGCCGAATTTCGGTGTTGCAGGGGCTTATTCATATAACATGGACATGGTAGTGAGTAGCACGAGCCCTCAATATGACATCGAGAATGCTCATGCGCACATTAGATGCTTAGCTACCTCAATGCAAAGGAGCGGACGATTGGTGCTTGGCGGACTTTGTTAGATGTTTCGGGATGGACGCTGGAAGCTGTACGGCGAGATCCAATAGATAGAACTGATTGGCCTTTGATCGTAGCAGGGGCTGCATGAGGGGCAATAGAGGTTCATACATCCAGAAATACGAAGCAAGCTCAAGCGTACCTATGAATGCCCGAGTGGTGAAGACAAGCATCGAGATCATTGCGTAGTATACTACTAGTATACGTAGGATTGGCTATCAACCGTTCAACCCATTGGCATTATCATGATTGGTTCAAACACTACTGCACTGCCCAGGGGTATATATACAACGTGCCTAGCGTACGGTAAACTCGGAGAGCCAAGCAGGCCACACTCCAATACATCAGACTACATATCACCCTCAATCCAATACTGCCTCCAGGTAGTTTTAACTAGCCCTACTAATGAGAACCACCACCCTGGCTCTCGATGATCTCCTTTGAGGCCTAGCCATTCCTGCATTCTCTCGATGTCGTCGCCGGTGGGTAGCGGTGCTTCCGCTTGCTGTTGTAGCAATAAATCGAGATTGGTGTAGATGCTCACAAACATGGTATCTTTCGCCCCGTCGAATTTCGCGGTGATGCCGTTGACTATGAAATATGGACAACGCCCAGTGTAAGTATACTTATCATCAAGGCCCAACTCCTTTTTTGCCCTTCTGAGAAGCCGGCTCGCCGTCCATATGGGGGAAAAGACCTCTTCGCCCAGGACTTCACAGACACCGTCTTCAAATTCAGCATCCTCGGGACAGTCTGGATCTCCTAGCTCGTAACAATGTAGTATGGGCCTTGTTGTCATATATTCGCCTTTCATCCGGCCCAGCTGCTCCATCTCAGCTAAGCCAATGACCCAACCAAAGGACATCGTTGTGGGCTTAAACTTTGACGTGAGATCAGGAAGAAGCGACGGTATCTTGGCCAATTGCTCTTCTTTGATTGGCAAGAGGCTCATTAAACCGTTTTCCACCTGTTCAGCGCATTTCCATGGTTTTGGTCATTCCGAGGAACGTTGAAACACAATAGTTCTATGCCACATACCTGTGAGTATTTATCTGCCGATTCTTTATCTGGCTTTGGCCTCGGGGTGCGGGGGATGCTCCGGTCTTCACCTAATGCCCTCGGAGGTAATGGTTGCTTCCTCTTTAGCCATTGCTCCATCAAGGGAGTGAAAACATCGGGAGAAAGATCCTTTAGTCGTATCACCTCCTTCAGAGAGGATAATTGCACTGACATGTGAGAGGTTTTGATATCGTCAGGAGCACCCAGAGTTGTGGTCATGACAGATGTTAAGTTTGAGTGATAGGTAATACTACCGTTCGGATTTTGAGCTGAGTACGAATCGGAAAGTGGTCGTTGAGGAAAAGATGCCGAAACAGGTGTCGTCAGCGCAGAGTTATGTTAGTCTCGTTCCCAGACGTCGGAAGTCGCCGAGGCTCCT